>JAPMOQ010050464.1:1358856-1419151 GCA_026543055.1 Argiope trifasciata
GTCTGGAATCCACTCGCATGTAATAATTTTTCTAGAGTTCCCCATGTGCCGTGACATATTAATCAAGAAAAAATGCATCCTTCTCAATCTCGTTCTTTGAGTCAATCTTTATTTTCAAAGGTTGGTCATTGGAGCTCAGCTTTCTTGTTCAATATCTGATTCATTTCGTAACAGAAAAAGAAAGCAAGTATGTGTTTCATTAACAGCTCGTTCTTCTGATAATGAGGAGGGCGTTTGCAGATGAGTACGGGAGACGCCCGAATTCATTTTCATTCCCAGTCCCGCCTTCGGTGGTATTTTACGGAAGGGGTGATTAAGTGCCTCCATTAAATTGAAATCAGTTTTCGTGACAATGTCATCCAACTCTATTTCAGTGTTTGAAATGGATTTTTTTTAAAAAGTTTTCATTAATATTTTTCAAACAATTATTTACGGAGTGAATAAAGTTAAAGATTAAAACCATGAATTTTCGAAGCATTTTTTTTATGCTGTAAGTTTTTAAATCATTGAAGTGTTTTATACTTGCATTTCTTTGCAAATAATTCTATACACATAATTTATGTGTAAATTCTTTCTTTTGTAGAATTTAATTTTTCACACACACACACACACACACACACACACACACACACACACACACACACACACACACACACACACACCTGAACATATTAAACAATATAGAAAAATCCAGTTTGCATCTTTTTTGTTGTTATGGCATTTTATTTTTTATGATTGGCATTTCTGAATCTAACTTTACCATAATTTTATGCTTGAACTGATTAATTTCTTTTCAGTTTTTCTTTATATGATGAGTAGTTCGTAATTGTAATAGTAAAGACGGGATTTGAAGAAGAAATGGTCATTCAGAGAAATGTTTAATCAGAATTAATCGGCTTAAAAATTTATTGAAATGAATAGTTGGTCTATAGATATCAACAAACCCTTCTATTCAGCTTATATCGTCTCAGGATGTAAACAAATAGTGAAACATTTATTTCCTTGAATATTCCAAATGGACATATACTTCCAGTAACAAAGCTTCATTAAATAAGGTGGGAAATTGCATAAAAACATTTAGGTTTTTGTGGAAAAATTTACCTTTTTAGTTTCATACAGCCTCCATAATGTAAAGATATCAATTAATACAATATTTCTCTTGAATTCATCTGTGCGCATAAAAAGGTTTCACATTTCTGTCTACAAAATGAGCAGGTATATGTTTATTTCACTCACTAACAAATAACGAAACAAAATTTGATTTAGTTAATGATTAGAGAGTATTTAAGGTATGAAATTATTAATATGTGTATCCGCATCAAGAATTTACGAGAGCACAAATTTTTAGTCATTTAGAATACCAGGAGTTAAAAAATCCTTGAAAAAAATTCGACATTTACAGGCATGAATTGTGAAGTAAAAGTGGTTACAAAATTGTGAATTTACATTTTAGCTAAAGTAGGCTTTTAGGGAAGCTTTTCAGATTCGCTACAATAAAAGAAACTTTACTTTCTCGATTAGATACACGTACTTTATTGTTTGTAGCGGTTTAAATCCTCGACAATAATTCAGTAATCAAGTGTCCCAATCTAAAACATCAAATGGGCACAAAGCATTGATTAAAAACCTCACACTTTATTTTGAGTTAAAAATATTATGTAGAATTTTAGCAATTTTTTATTAATTAAAAATATTGAATTTTTAAATTATGTAAGAAATTCAAACGCTGCATTTTATTTCCTAAAACCATAAATATAATATCTTCAGTATACGAAAAATCTCACATTCTTATGACTAGTTTCATACATATAATTTAAATATTTTTCTCTGGAGTCCAGTGAGCTTTTGTAATTGTAAAGAAATTGTCTATTGACTTATTTACTGTTTCTTTTTAACGAAATATTTTACAACAACAAAATAATATATTAAATACAACTTACTTTTTTTATATAAAACTTTTCAAAGTACATTAGTTTTTTTCTTTAAAAAAAAAGAGGCAAAATCTTCAAAGATGTGCTCTTGCGCAGTTCAAAAATTCCAGAAGCAGTTGCAAGTCTTATACCTTGAAAATAATTTTTCATTTCAGTATTGTGATAAGAAAAGGATATTATTTAAAAAAATATCTAATAAATTTCCTACTGATAAAAAATGTATCAAAGTTCCTCTGGAAATGACTATTTACTTATATCTTACTCATTGTTAGTATTCATAGCGTTTGAAATGAGACTAAAAAGATAATAATTAAGGATTGGCAAGAGAGATGGGATAATTCCATCAAGGGGCGAGCAACCTATCTCAACATTTTAAAAATGTGTCGGTTAACCGAATTAAGGATGATTTGAAAAAAAAAGTATACACTGCCCATGATGCGTTTTTTTATGCATCAGTCATTTCTTTGACTAAAGTTCGACTTGTCAGTGTGGTACAGAAAAAGGATGTATAAATCACGTGATCAGAGTCTGTGCACTATGGCGAGAGCACATTCAGATGGCAAAGAAATTGGATGCCTCGTGAAGTCGAAGAACTCATAAAAAATTCTAGTTATTAAATCTTCTGTTGGGACATTTTATCAAATCTTTTATATTTAGCTCTTTACAAATGTCAAAAGTTAATACTCATTTAATGCATTTGGTCTAAGATTTGGCACAGCATTCTCTAAACTGCTATCAAAATAAAGGACATCATTTATTGAAATAGAATATTCTTGAGAAAATTTTATTTGCAAACAATTTACTCTTGCGTAGTTCTTGAATGGTTGACAAGTGGAAATCCAAAAAAAAAATTTTAAACAATCGGCAAGTGCCTTTCATCCATTGCTTAAGATCTCCTTAGGCTAAAATCCATAAACATTTTCAGTATAATACGGTTGTTTTCCATTTTTCGTTAACTCATTTTTAAAAAAAGCTGTGTTTTTTTTTGAAATAGTATTATTTGGTTTAGTTTGAGATTAAATATATTTTTATCTTTAGTACTTTCGATTAGTCGAGGTGAATGTTTAATATTAGCATGACTCATTGCATAAGAAAATCTATAGTTGTCAGATTTATTTACTGATAGCCATCAATGTTTCCTGTAAGGATAGAAAAATATGAATAAAAATTACTCAATTCCATTTTTAAAATTAAGAAGAAAAGCGTAAAATGACATTAAAAATTTATCTGGAAACAGAATTGCATATATATGAGCACCTTTATTAGAACTTTCCTCAACACCATCCAATATAATGATAACTTGACATTTGTACTGAATATAATAGTAAATTTCTAATGAATTGAATATTGAAGCATTTTTATAATTTATCTTGATATCATAGATCACTATCCCATATTGTTTACGTTAGATTGTCTTGGGACAAGTCATGACGAAATTGTCGTTAGTCTATGGATTTTATTCTTATAAACATTTAGTGTGAACATCAGTCTTCATAAAGGAAAACATTTAGTGAAATAAATACCGTAATGAATGAGAGCAGTGTAGACAATGAAGATCAAGGCGATTGGAAGGATTCAGAAAAATCAGGATAAGTGTACATTTAGCTGATACTGATAATGAAACTAATAATAGTGAAATATTACCAAGAAAACAGTGCTGTGAAACTAATAAGTGATTTTAGTGAATGCTCTGGAGTCACATAATTAGAATTGGTTTGATAATGTACCGGAAATAATAATAAAAAAATTAAAAAATGGGAGTGCGTGGCACAAACGCGAAAGCTAGGGTGTGTGCTAAGTGTTGAATATGTTCTTACGAATTGCAATTATATCCACACCAGTAATATAATTTTAATTAACAATATGTAAAAATTTTGAAATAAACTAAATTTTCTTAAATAAAAATTAAATGGTTATTTCATGCTCAATTTTTCATTATTAAATCTTACTGGGAAGGGTTAAATCGAATTTTCATTATTTATTTATAAACACAAATCGATTTTAAAAATAAAAGCACAGAAAACGAAGACGATACGCTTCGTGTTAAAAAGGACGCGGCTCGATTTCCCTCCTCCCCATGACCATCGAGGTTTATCCTGCAGTCATAAATAAATTTCTGAACTATCTTTTCAAAATATGTATTGAAAGAAAATCCGTTTAAAAATCATTTTCTTACTGAAAAGTAGCGATGGTTGGCGCGGCTTGGCGATCTTACAACCCGCTCTCCCCGAAAGGCACTTTGGAAAGAGTGCGGAGGAGTGAGGGGGAATATTGGGGAAGCTGTCACATCCGGAGCCCGGAAAATGTCACCGACTCCCTGATTTCTTTGGTGCATGTTACCGAGATTATGATGATTATCATACAAACGGGAATTAATTACGCCCCTCTCCACGCACAGAAATTGAATATTGAATCTGCCTTTTCAAAAGGCAGAGAATGGCACGGTGTCATTATTTGATATTCATATCGACTCACACCTGGGGGACTGTCACACGTGGCCATCTCGCAGGGCTGAAAAACACGGGAGGGAGGGGGAACCACAGAGGCAATTCGAAAGGGGTTTGCTGTTCGTGTAGAGGGCAGGTTGAACACAAAGGACGTTAGAAAAGATATTGCTCATGGAATATTTGAACTGTGCTTTTTGAATTAATATAACTTAAATCCACCGTTCATGGTGGGAAAAATCGCCTGCTTTCCATTTGTTGAAAGTTATTCCTTTTAGCTAACTTCTCTACACAGTATTAATATATGGAATACAATAATATATTTTTTAAAAAAACTGATTAAAAACTGTTTTATTGTTAAAGTAAAAAGCTAAGGAATAAAATGCAATTAACAGCTGAAGAATTTGTAAATTTTTCTGTTGCGATGGAATCTTTTGCGGAATTATATTTATATAAAATTAAATTGTTTCTTCAGAATATCGCGTTAAGAATGAAATAAAAATATTTATTAGCTATAATATAATTATCCATAAATAGATGACATAAATTAAGTTATGAATGTCAATTTCTTATTGTTCAAATCATTTGAATCGCTATATTTGGCTTCATTTATCAGACAATTAAATTATTTCTAGGAAATGAGTATTATCAGTTACTGATTCTAAATTTTAAAATCAACAAAAGCGGCTTTTTCATCTACGTATTCTATCCTCTGTGACAAATTACTTATTTGATCGTTCAAAAGAAAAACAACAAATTATATAATATTCAAGTTGCGAAGAAATGTTGATATGTCTACATAACGATACAAAACAAAACTGTTGTAGAGGACTGTGAAGTACTTAACTCCATGAAAAATGTTTTACTTGTATAAATTAATCAATGTATAATAAAATTCGTTATTTAAATATGAAATCTGGTTCCTTTTATTCTGATTATTTGTTCAGTTTAATTTTAAATTGAAGCTCTAAGTGGAAATAATTCACATTTTAAAGAGAGTTAATTTTAAAAAATTTCAAAGTTATTTTAAGATTTTATTTCATGATAACCAATTCTATAAAGATGGAACACGTTCCAATTTCAAAGCAGTTTCAACACTTTTCAAATTTCTCTTTTCAAAAATTATGCAGTGCGCCATGAATTGTGATGCAGTCACTGAATTTAGAAAAAGCATAAGAAATTGATTGCCAAAAGTTTGTCAGAATCTTAGTTTAACTGCTTTAACGATTCGTCCAAATCTAAATATCAAAGTTCAAATGAAAACTTAAGATGAAAAACTCTTTGAAGCCTCAAAGAAATTGGATTTTATATTAATCAATTTTTGCTATGGCCAATAGCATATAAAACTTTTAGCGACTTTGTAACTGAATTAAGAGATTTAATTATTACTAAAATCATGAAAGACAAGTTTTAGGGATATATTACTGTAATGAAGACAATTCAGAAATGCAATTTTTAATTTTCACATTGAATTAACCAAAATGTATTCGGATTGTAGACAACATAATTTTAACAAGAATCTCAAGAAACCAAAGAAAAATTCGAATCATTGGTGAATCGAGTTAAAAACATTCCATTAGGCAAAGTATCACCGCAATTAAAATTTCCTGATAATTTTTAACAATTTCAAAAAACCTGTGTTATTTTGAGTGAAATAAAGGGAATATGAGGCAAATAGCATTGATGACACTTATACTTTTTGACATTAAATGCGTTATATAAGTACTTCTCATCAGGACTGGGATTAGTATCGGTAACCAATGTACTCTGCAACCTCCTTTTGTTTGTTACAGGATTGATATTTTCATTGTTTCTGTTTTGTGTTGAATATTTGATATCTTGTTAATTGTGTTATTTCCAAATTAAGTTAAATAATAAATTCGTCCGATTTTTTATCACTTTGGTCCATTAAGCCATGTATATACAGTTCGAAAATCTGTTATGACCCAAAGATAATAAAGGAGACATTTGTTTACTGAAAATTATGAGAGATTTATTTAAAAGATTTCTTAACTAGTATTTTTCATTTAGCATTTGCACCCTTGTTAAGTTGCGAATCTTCATGCTACTGATCTCTATCATTTCCTTATCTTGAGCAATATTATCATTTGCTATTTAATGCATTAGTCATTTAATCTAATGCCAAAAAAAATCGATACATTAATACATCCGACCCAAAAGAAACGATAGATATTTAAAACGGTAATATCAACTATCAACTCATCTATTCGAAAATAACATTTTTCTAAATATTTTTCGAGCAAATACTTCGTAAAAAATACAGATTTAATAAGTAAAATGTCACTTGTTTTAAGCACTAGTTATATTTATTCAAACGTGTCCAACATATAGAGCAAATTTTTAAAAAATTCATTATAATTCCTTTATAAAATTAAAAAAAGACAGTAAAGACGATATTTGTTTACTGAAAATTACGAATGATATATTTAAAAGATTTCTCGGCTGATATTTTTCAATTGACATTTGCTGCCTCTTTATGTTAACAAATTTTCATGCGACTGATCTTAACAATTTGTTTATCTAGAGCACCATCATTTGTAGTTTAATACATTTATAATTCGATCTAATATCGAAAGAATCAATAAATTTATTAATCGATCTAACCCAAAAGAATAGATATATAAAACGGTAATATCTATACAAAAATAACATTTTTCTAAATATTTTCCCTGGAAATATTTTTTTAATTTCGATGTAATATGCATAAAAATGAAACTTTTTAAAACGCTATAGTCGTATTGATTCATACTTGTTCAACATATGGAAAGAAAATAATAATAATAAACGATTAATTTTTTTTCCAACTGATGACTCGGAAATTCATGTAAGGAGATTGCCCCCTCTTGTTTTCTCCATGTTTCTGTCTATTCCATTCAGTTCATTTCAACAACGCTTCCGAAACTGTTTGACACCCACGAAAACCACAAGATATTTAGTAAAATAACAGCTTTTGTGTTTTGCACATCCTATTCACTTCTTTTTCTACTGAACAGAGTAACTTTTCCCGCCAACGCGTCGTTCCTTTCACCAGTTTCCAGAGGTGTTAAGAGCAATTCTCGTTCTACTCCCTACCAAAACGTGCCCGGAAAGTGAAAAAAATCCATCGGATAGCTGCAGGATTGGCAGAGGTAGCTTGCTGAATCTCGAGAATCAATTAACGCTTCATTTTTGCTAAAAGGCTTTATGATTTATGATTGCAGCAGCCCACTCTCAAGCGATCGGGTCAGCTTCATTACTTGATGGGGGTCAAGGGTTGTATTGCGAAAAATGTTTTCTCACCTGATTTGACCAACCCTCCTCGCTGATGGATGAACGCCTCCTTCATCACAAGTCGGCTTTTTTGAAAGCAGGCAATTTCCCATAAGTATACGCGAATGTAATTACCAGGAAACTTACTTTCTTTTAAGGTTGACACTCTCCCCATCTTATTTCATCTCCTTCACAGAAGCGACCGTTTATCCTTAATTGATGGATATCCTGAAGAAAATTTTGTAGCCTCTTCTAACTCATTGAATTGCTCCGTAAGATATCTTTTTAATCAGAAACAAAGCTAACTAAAAACTTTGACTTATTAATCTTAAATTTTTGTATTTTTAATGCATATAGTATATCAAAATGGTTGCCAGAGTTTGAAACAGACTTGATAAACATACATAGATCAGTCGATTGATAGAATCTCAGGCTAAGGAAACCATTAAAATCTTAAAAAAACTTTCTGTAATTAAGAAAAAGATTATGA
Organism: Argiope trifasciata; assembly: GCA_026543055.1. NCBI lineage: Eukaryota > Metazoa > Arthropoda > Arachnida > Araneae > Araneidae > Argiope > Argiope trifasciata. Next base: position 1,366,992 of record JAPMOQ010050464.1, read on the forward strand.
AAAAAAGAAACATCTCATGTATTCTGTTAGTGATTTTAAGTGCTACTTTCTCGCATACGAAATAGAAATATTGCGATGGTAAAACAATTCGACCGCGAGATCATGCTGGGTTTCAAAGGTTTAGACATATCAGCAGGAATGGTCGCCCCGAAACTTTCTCGCATTTTCTTCAGTAAATGTCTTAACCCCCTTTTTTTGCATAAAACTTTGGACCTTGGGTAAGGCCATAAATACCTTGTATGACATTGGCAAACAATAAAAACGAAACATAGATCTTTAGCATGAATCGAATATTTTTATTGAATCTGTCTTAAGAATTTTTATTTTGGGTGCCTTTTTTCCTACCAATTTAAACCAAAATTTCACCCAGAACTAAACTTGTTGGCATATACTTACATATCAATCTATATTGACTAAAGTCATTGCGTTTATATACATTCGAAAGTAGTAACTAACAGTGGTCAATCGTTTGGCCGATTTGATTTAAAAGTTGATAAAAAAAGTACTCTTTAGATGCCAAAACTTTGTACCAAATTTTATTCATCCAGCTTTTTACTTTTTCCATGTATGGCATTAATTTGTACTGTAGCAGCCAGGCAGACCATTTCATCTGGTTCAAAACTTGATAGAAATCTACTAATTTGATCTAAGTCTCATGTATCAAATTACATCTATCAAGTTCAAAGCGTTTTTGAGCTATCAAGTTGACCGACCGACCGACCGACAGACAGACATGATGATAAAAATGATGTATTTTTCGAACGGGAGGGAATTCATCAACAATTCGAGTCCAAATTTTTGACCATCATAATACTTTCTCTATATTTCATACAAGAGAAAATAATACGCGAGTCGTTTTTGGAACTATTTATGAAAAAATACCAAAAAAAAATAAATTTAAGAGCAAAGTCTGTATTGCTCCCAGAACGGAGTTTATGGTATGAAAATCCTAAAAAGCAATTTTAAACAGTATATCTATTTTATGATGCATGTAAGTCATATTTTGAATGTGATTTTTACTTTCTCCTTAACAAAGTTCAACAAGTCAAAAACTTAATATAGAAATTGTGACTTCGTTCCGTTTAACAATATTTCCAGTTAGGTTTTTTTTTGTTATAAATTGAAAATTGATATTCAGATACAAACTAATAACTAAGAATACATTATCTGTTCACATATTTTTATAATCATACTTGACTCGTAACAGACGAAGTCGATTCCGAGTCAAGATATCAGACTTTCAGGAATTAAATCGTTTATAACATCTTAATAATCTTCAAAATGTTGAGATAGATAAGCCCGCCTATTACACAGCTTTCAATTGAAATATTACAAAAATAACTTGCGATAATACTTTATATATAATCTAAATATTCATTAATTCAGCTATTAGATTTTCAAGACTATTTGAATTCAAGGCAAGTCAGCCCTTTCTGAAAGAAAGTCATTTGCTTGGTGGGTATTTGTAGTGATTGCCTTGAATTCAAATGAAGTCCATTCTTCTAGATTTTTTTCTTCTCACATTTCAAATTTCAGTTACTAAATTATTTACGTGTTGTCTGGATATTACTTAATTACAGTTATCAATTTTTCTCCTAAGAAATTTGACCTTCCATGTTATGCTTTTATAACGTTTTTTTTTTTTTTCTTCCGCATTATACTTTTCTAACATTTCGCTTTCAAAACATGCATTCTTATACTAATTTCGCCTGCTTTTGCTATAATATGTAAGTATATTAGGTGCTTGCATGCATTTTAATCAGTGTCATCTATTGGTATACATGCGAATTATCTATAGAAACGACAATGGATTTGGGTTGTACCAATTTACTATTACTTTATTGTTATCATTTTGAAAGTTTTCCATTTAATATTATTGAGTTATTCAGTGAATAAAGACCCCGATCATGGGAAGCTTCAAATTACATTTTCAACATTCATTGCTTTTTTCTTTTGATTTGAAGAAATCTTCTATCTAAACCCATTGCACTTTTAGAAACTTATGGTAATGCTCTTCCGTCATATCCCACTTGTCAGTTTTGGTTTTAACGATTAAAAATGATTTTAATGCCAATGACAAAGAACGGCATGGAGAACCCGGAGACAATAAGTTGTAAGACTTATTGAATGAAAATGGGGTAAAAATTGTAGAAAATAATGGAAAATATTTTAATGGATATAGTTTGTACCAATACTATCTCAATAAATGCCTTTTTAAAGTGAATAAAAGATCAAAATACATGCAAGCACCTAATAAGTAGTATACTGAATAGGTCTTTTGAGCCAGGACATGGGAAACAATTCGACTCAGAAATGAATTTAGAAGAATTGTATAATTTTGCATAGTTATGAAAACATATTTTTCGAAATAAAAGAAACTAAAACTCAATTTCGTACAATCCTTTAAATATTTATAACACGTCCATTGATGTTTTATTTCAACATTAACAGTATTTTCCCAGCTTGCCAATTGTAATAACAATAATGATATAATCGGTAAAGACACGTTTGTTAACTGTGCTTAAGAACTACATTTTCTTGCTTCAGGTAAAATTTGGGAAGTTAGTGAAAAGTTACTTTCCTGCTTCAAATGATTCTCAAAATTCTAGAGCATTTGAATCGCAGCTACTTCAAATGCTTTAAAATTTTTTGAAATGAAATAATTGCTTTAGTTGGCATTATAATATGAATAAAATTTATTTTCGTTAGTTGTTTTAATAAACCATAATTCGCGTTACACCGCTACTCAATTTACAATATAATTTAGATTTTCTTAAAAAATCAGGTTAACAAGTGTTATTTAGCAATCTGAACATCATATATACATTGTAATAAAAATACCAGTTTAATTTTTCTGTCGAAACGGGGAGGACTGACGGATTCTCTTACAGCTTTTAAATAATTTCACTGTCATAATCACTAAAGGTCCAACGACTGTGGTTGAGAAATATGAAAAAATTGGGAAGTTTTGCTTTTTGCCACATAACTGAAAGAAACGAAGCAAAATTAGTGACCATGATGTGTTAGAGTTGTAGGAATCCAGCATTTGTTCACTACATCATGGGGGGGGGGTGATATAGGATACAGCGTTGTACTACCGTATTTCCTCGAATGCTCTAGAGATGAACGAAAAAATCAATTTTTAAATTTTAATTTGGAATAGTATGAAAAAGTTGCCTTTCGGTGTAGATAAAGTAAATTATACATATGAAAAATATTGGAGTAGGTCTTGAGGTGCCGCAAAGACGTTAGTTCCATAAAATTGAAATTTTTGCTACATTTTGAAGTTTTTTTAAAGAAATAATCAGCTTCCGATTTTTAATTTGAAATAGCGTTGAAAAGTTGCCTTTTGGTGTATATATAAGATAAATAAAAATTATAAAAATAAAAGAGTATATCTTGTGGTATCGTAAGAACGTTAAAGTTTCATAAAAATTCGCTTTTTGCGATTTTTTAAGGATTTTTGCGTGTTTCAATGTCGAACTAAAAAAATTTCATTGAGCATTGTCATATGGATAAAAATATAAAAGCAATTTTATTATTGTACTGGAATAACACTGACTTGTTGTCTGGGCTGCTGTTATTAAGGTAAGGGGGATATTTGACAGAGTCCGGCGGCAAGGACAGAGCTGGTTTCAAATCAGTAACTTTGCAGAATTCAGTTAAAGTGGCGTCTCCCCTCCTTCTATTGCGCAGCTGATTTGTTAGTTTACGCTGGTGTGTTTTACAGTGAATAAAAGACAAGACAAAAATTGGAGTGTTATATTTTTTGGAAATCTAATGCCACTTTTCAATTGTTTCAGGGATGAATCCTTCTGCAAGCGAAATATTTTGAACTTTAGCTCCCGCAATAGAGCAAATATGATCAAGAGCTTCTATTCCCTTTGCTTCTAGCAAAAGAATTTCACAAATGATAAAAGTTTATCCTGTTAAGTACAGGAATTAAATAAAGACTAAAACAAATTTTTTTTAATAAATTTAATTTGAACCTCACAAGATTTAGAGAAGCTAGAGGTTTATTTAGTATGCAGACATGCATTAAAAAAGCGAGTTATGGAATAAAAAGTTTTAAACGTTAATGCTCTAACAGGAAAATGGTTATAGGTAATATTGAGGCTTCATAAACGCTTTGAGGGAAAAAAGAAGGAAGAAAAAGTAAAAAGCTACAGAGAATTGTTAAGTTTAATCAAGAACGAGAAAAAATATTAGTGCATCAGTAACGATTACTGGTGATAATGACAACGATGAAGAACAACAGTGTTCTTTACATAAAGAGGTGAGCAAAGCAGATTCATCAATTAGACGAGAAGCGATAAAACTATCAAGTGCCTGAGTGGTTTAATATTAAGTTAAAACTTTATGAAGAAGTCTGAAGCTGATTCAAGGGCACTCTTTTATCGACTTTCCTTAGTTTCCTTGCCACATACAAGCCATGGAAAGAGCAGTGAAACTAGTGAGTGAATCTGCTCGAAATATCTATAGTTCAATCGCAAGAAAGATACATAAGAGCAAAAATTGACTCTCATGTCAATTTGCCAAAATTTAATTTTAAAAAAAACTGTTTAATGTGGCAATGAAGAGGAAACAAACATTTTGCAACGGTAACTTTGTAATCATTGAGGATACAGAAGTAAGAAATTTAAAATTAGACATAAAATTTTTCCTGTTATTATGCTTTGTAATTAGTTTTTTTTCCAATTTCAATGCTTATGTATTAAAAATCATCTTTTTTAACATTATATGAACGAAAAATTCCTAAAAATATTTTATCAAAGTTTATAATTTTTAAATTTTTTTTTATAAACTTTAAGCTCTTTTGGGCACCTTGAAATATTGTTGCATTGCAACCAGAATTTTTTAAAATTCTTTTTGAATCTAAAAGCTAATTTTTCACAACTATTATTACCAAACTACCCCCCCCCCCCAAATTTTATAAGCCTTTTTTCAGAATTGCTAATTCCCCGCCCCCTGTCTTTTACAAATTTTAAGCTCGTTGCAGCACCTCAAAATAATGCAATATTGCAACCAAATTTTTAAATATTGTTTTCGAACCTAAAAGGCTATTTTTCCTTATTATTGCAAAAGTAAAATCTAAAAAACTTTGAGGTAATTTTTGTTCTCAACTATGGACGGACTTTGCAACTTTGTCCATACACAATTAATCATGTTTACTTATTGCAAAGATTAGTAATTAGCTTCAAGTTTAGTAATTAGCTACAACTTCTTAGCTTAGCTCAGAGAACCTTTTATAAGCTGACGAAGAAAATTAAGAAATTCGTACAAAAGAAAACTTTCATGGGGTAGCACGAAGTTTTTCAATGACATATAATATTTTTTGATAAAATAATTTTATGGCAAGACTCCACTACCAATCATTCTACGTTGCATTGTTTAACGTTATTTTTCAGGGCAATTGTGATTGAATCCGAATGTCTTCTCTCATCATTTAATTATATCATGAAATGTTGGGGTCGTTGAATTTCTATGTCATAAGTCTTTCTGAAATCCCATCCTTCTAGAATGACGCATCTTCTTTCATTTTTCATTTAGTAATTAAAACCATCTTCCATAGATGAAATTCATGTTTACATAATTACCAGAAGAGCGGAATTTAAACATGTTAGAAGAAAAGAATCTGTTAGACCAAAAGAATACAATTGGTCACCATATTATGAATATTCTGGCAGATACATTGCATTCAAGTTTAAAAGGTGACTTTACGATACGAGAACACTTTTCATAACGAAAAAAAGGATATTCAACATACGGTAAACTCCCATGTATCCCGCCTAATATGGCGGAAGGACTAACCGGATAACGAAAAAGCCAGATAGACCGAAGTTCTACGAATTCATTTATTTGTCCACTAACACCAAAAGACAGTTTTTATAGCAAAACTCACTGCCTTAACGTATTTTCTCTCTTCTTATTGAGTACTAAGACCTCAATTAATCTCAAGCCTCGTAGAATGTGAACGCTACCTCAACCCGGTGAATCATAGTAGCAGTTGTCGGTAAATTGTCGAGTTATAATAGAAAACTCCGTGCTGGTAGTTTATATATATATTGCACAGCAAATAGCAAGAATTAGAGAAAAAGTAAGTTAAAGCATATAAATTATTCATGTTTCAATTTAAATTCTCCAATGCCAAATTTAAATTTAGGAAACATGAATAAAACGTAACGTAAATCGCAGGTCTAGTTCTTAAGAAAATTGGTTCAAACTTATTTTATTTTTCACTGATTAATTATTGCATAAGTATGAAAAGTTAACTCTAAGATAAGAATCAAAGCTTAGTTTTTAGGTTTTGAAAAATTCTTTAATGACTTAACATTCTTAATAGACGCATTCCCTTTCTCATTTAATTATAATAAAAAATAAAACTAAGTCTAATAGTACGGAAAACGATTAGTCGCGAACCGGATATTCAGGAATGTACAATATATATTAAATGCATATATTTTAGCACTTGCCGACTTACTGAACAGTTTTATGTGTGCTACAGTACAACCAGTCTGCTGATTGATAAATAAACCTTTGAATCAACAGTAGTTACTTTATTTCGAATTCCATGGACTACCTAAACGAATGAATAGTTCCAATTCTATGTTAAGAGGCGTTTTATAAAAGTGCTCACTAAAATTAAAAACCTCAATCCAGCTTTTAACCGTTTTTTGCATGACTTTTCTTTATTTTGTTTGGGAAATAAATCAGTGATATAACCCGTGCTATAGATTAAAGGAAAAACTTTTTAAAAATTCTAATATAATATAAAATGATTTAAAACCAGTATGATGGAAATATTCACCATCATCCACATTTACATGTAAAGCTCAGTACAAAATCTTCAATGTCAACTCCTAAATTTCTCGGTTCATTGTAGCTTTTATTAGCAAAAAAAAAAAAAAAAAAGATTTATTATTAAAAAATATTTATGAAATCGCAAGTTTCTTCCAACAACAACAAACAGCGGAATGACAAGTTCAAACCCGCTAGAATAATTGACATTTGACTTTTTGTTTTTTGATAGCCACATTCCTTATTGCGCAACAATCGTGAAAAGTTCCTAGCAACAATCAATTTACAGTACACCTGTTTTGAGTGCAATATTTTTTTTTCTCTAAATGTTATGATGGAAATTTCTATCATTATGTAAAAACAGGTTAATTCCGCTTAAATATTTAATTAGGAGTGCACTTTACCAATCAAACAAAATATTTCTGTAATTTTTTTTCTTTTTCTGCCTGATTTGAGAAGAAATAAACAATTGCTTGAATTATATCCGTAATTTGTGTTGCACTGTGTGGAAAATTTGGTTTAATTGAATAATAATTATAAGTTTTGAAGAAATAAAAAGCACATGAATAATTATTTGCTTCCCTCATTTCATCCTAAAAAATAATAAATTCCTGATTAAATGGAAATACGATATTTACGTTTTCAAATTTTATATTGAATGAAACTGGAAAGTTTTCTTCCTCTAAAAACGAATAAGGAATAATATAAAAGGTAAAACATCAAACATTTCAAGCTTAAAATCTGTTTATAATTTTCTTCGTTACTTATCCTTTTCATCATACTAAATGAGCATATTATAAATTGAAACTGCTGTGAAATTAAAATGGAATAACATTTTCACTTTGTTAAGATTAAAATAAGTTGTAAGAATTGAAAAAAAGTCAGCATTAATTAACTAAAGGAAGTAGAATTTTCTAGGCCAAATTACTGAAATTTGTTGAAATGCTGAATTTGTTAAGAGTGATGTTTAATATATTTTTTTTTAATATTCCATAATCAATATTTTTGATTTCTCAAGTCACAAGCAATATTTTGCAGAAATGGATTAAAATACAAATTTGCATTAGAGCTAGTATTCGAAAATTGCTGAATAAAATGTTTTTCTCAGCTAAAAAAAAATGTAAACTATATTTCGATAAAACGATGCAAACGCCATGAGTTTCACTCAAGATACTGAAATGTAGTTCTACAAAAATATTTAAAAGGAATTAAAACTAGGAAAAAAAATGAACAATCAAATATGAATAGCCGGAGAAATGATTTTTGTGTTTTAAAATTATTCAGCATTCGCTCGTGACCATATATTCCAAATATGACAATTTTCCAATGTCTATTGATTTCTGATTAATTAAAAACCTTATTAAAATTTCAGAAATCCACCCACTGCGCACACCGTCACTCACCAGCGGGAAACAAGAGGGTTCTTTACCCCAGTCTTTGGGAGGGGAAGCTGATAGTTAGACTATTTTTGTTACGTTTCAAAGCCAATGGAAGTTATGTCGCTGATAACGATTCTAAAGTGGTAGGGAAATCCTGCTGTTTCCAACAGTCCATTTGTTTTTGTCGAATTTAGTTTTGTGGGCTCTCCGGCATTGCGCAAACACAGCCACATATGGCCTGTTGCTATTAAGATTGAAAGAATATTTACTTTTGTAGAATATTTCTTTATTGTTATTGTTTATTTTTCTGTGTTTAAGCGTACTGAAAATTGTGAAAGTCGTTCGGATTGAAGAATGTGACCATGAAAATAATTAGGGAAAATAAACCAGTAACCTTGTTTTAGATATTTTTTAGAAGTGTAATTGAAAAAGTACAATTTAGAAATAACATTGCACTAGAGAGAATTTCGAACTTCAGCAGAGGAATTTTCTAATCCCTTAGAAACACATTCTTTAGCTATTTAAGGTGCAGTAGGGTTCAGGATAAAATATTTCAATCAAAGAAAGGTTTATAAAACTATTAAGTTTATTCAAAAACCTGTAAAGAATCCTTTTTATTTTGACCTCTTGAAACTCAAGGTCTTGCGTTCAGATATAACGTTAGATATGTTGTAATTAGATTTTTTAAAAATAATAAGTTAGGATTCAAATACATCTCTAGTGTTCTTAGTTAATATTTGCAAAACAAATAAGTGATAGAATTGCATGAGGTTCGAAGACGTAATTTTTTTCGGGTGAGGGAAATCTATACTTATAATAAAGCTCAGTGTGTGTGTGTGTGTGTGTGTGTGTGTGTGTGTGTGTGTGTGTGTGTGTGTGTGTGTGTGTGTGTTGGCGCTCTACAGGCCAGACCGTTGGACCTACAGCTACCAAATTTGGTACATGTATACCTTGAAGGTCTTGAATGTGCATTTCTGAGCCCTTTTTTTCGAATTTTTAATTAGAATTTGAATTAATTAAAATTTAAGCGAAATTTCGACGTTTTTCCGCTATAACTTCCAAAAATATTATTGCACAAACATAATTTTTATATCAATTTAAAGATAAAAAAAATTAGCTTTCTGACGGTATCAGTTTTTTTATTTATAGCGTAAGCTTCTATTTTTAACGAATTTTTAAAGAAATATTTTAACCATGTTTTTAGCACGTGACTGGATAAAATAAAATAAATATAAAATGTGATATTTTCTAAAAAAATAAATGCAAAGCAAAGGATTCTATGATTGTTTGCAATATCTATATCATTAATTCAATAAATCTTCTTTATTTACGATAAACCTGATTGAATTTATGTGGCATTTTATGTGGCTTGAATCCAATTATGCATTGATGAATTATGAGTTTTAGATTTCTTCATACTTTGCTCTGTAAGCCATATTTTACAAAATATTTTTATTAATATTTTAAATAAAAGTTGCTACATCAATCAATCTTCTAAATCAGTAATTATAACTGACTGATTTATAAAATTAAAGAATATTATTATTAGGAAAACGCGTTCTTTTAGAACTTTCCATCCATCATCTTAAAGAAAATATTAATTTCAGGCCAATCAATGCCAGAAATTATTTCAAGGCTAATGAATATGTCATTTAATTGAAAATTTTAGAACGCATTACTCATGGCGAACCAGCTGGTCGCCAAAGGCGGCTAGTAAGTAATAATATTCAACCGGAACAGTTTAGAAAGGAAGGCTTTTTTTGTTAACAGCAAACTTCAATGAACGAAACATGAACAAATGAACTATCGAGTACTATGGTAACGGATCTAAACTATGATTGGGATAAATAGTTTCGATTTATTTTCAAGTAGAACCTGTTCTATGTATTTTAAATCAGTGTACAAAAGCAGATCTTACTACACAAAGTTTTAAAATGTGAAATTTTAAAAAGGATCAAACTACTTTAAGCATCAGATGTGCACAGTAAAATGTAGCAAACTAATTTACGTATCAGATGTTCACAGTGATTTGAAGCGGATCAATAGAAATCTTGTGAAGTTTATTAAAAATAGTTAATTTTAAATAAGATTCTTAATGAGATATGCAAAAAACTAATTTTGGGGTTGTATTTTTCGAAATAAACAATCGCCGAAAAGAATTTTTTTTGCTCTCCTTCTTACAGTGTAATAAATTTTCTTCGTAAAAAGTTTTAGAAAAGTTAAAGACAGTAATTGACTTTAGTTTTTGTTCATGTTTTGATTTTTTTTAAAGTTTTTAATGGCTTTTTCTTTCATGAAAACTCTATTAATGTCGAAATGTAGTAATGTATGAATGAAATAAAATACATTAAATAAAGACCCAATAATGAAGTCAAATTAAAATTTATTTTCACGCTTTTTTGCCCTTGTTACACAGCTACCCAATTTCATATGAAATAAATAATATTAGAAAAATTATTTCTTACGCCAGCTAATTTAACATCCTTAAAAAAGAGACGACGAACTTCAATTCTTAAATAAACTATCGAAAAGACCTATTTAAATGTAATAAAACTTTTGAAGAAATACGATTCAGATTTTCTTTGGTGTTTAATTTATAATTAAGATTTTTTTTCTTATCTTGAAAAAAACTTAATTATACATACAACTTTATAATGAATATTTAACACCATTAAAAACTAGGTGTATTTTTCTGTTTATGTTTTGCCTTCAATTGCTGATTTCAATAGCTTAATACTCTTTTCACTGGTGGAGTTGATAATGATTTTGTTCTCCATGTAGTAAGTTTATCAACTTTTAAATGTTTTTTTATGAATTGGTATAAAGAAACACTTATAACAAAACGGTTTCGAAAATCTTTTGCATTCATTTAAATAATTATATTCAGTTCACTGGTGCTTCAGTTTTCTGTACTTTTAAGTAATGAATTTCTTTTCAAGGTGATATTAAAATCATTATTGCATCAACTAAAATAATAGTAAGTGTGGTTCGCCTTTTCCCCAAGACTTTCAGTCGATTGTTAAAACCCATTGCCTTTCATAAAGTAATAAAAAATCATCTTTATAAGCATTTTTTAAATATAGAGTGTTGTTTTCAGATTCTGAAAAATAATTATGAAGGTTTGATAGAAACGGCAAGGACTTGCAAACTTCGGAATTTATGTGATGAAAACATGCTTCGTAAGCTCCATTGCTATGGTTTTATTATTAAAGATCCTATAAAAAACGAAACATGGTGATACCTGATATGGTCGTTAATTATCAACACTGTGCACATGCAGTATGGATCTTGAATCCTTCCCCAATTTCAAAGAGATTTATGTTAGCTATATTTGATGTAACATGAGGTATATTTTTGAGAAGGAAAATGTCATATTAAGTTATGGTCAGATAATGAAGGCAGTAGCTGAGCAGGGAATATTACTTTACTGTATTTCTGTACTTTCGGGTCTCACCAGCGGCTATCTAAAATATCATCTGCCAGTTTTGCTGCTCCTCTTAATTCTTTTTTTTACTCACTTAATTGTGTTGTTTTCTATATTATTAAGTTAGGTTAACTACTTTGTTGTATTGATTCAGCTTCGAGATCAAAGAACTCTGGTGATGTTAATAGAGTATTTTTTACTCTTCTATCGAATTGCAAAGTGTTGGAATTTCTTAGTTGAAAATTTTAAAATCACAATTCTGAAGCGTAAATGGCTCTCGTAAATCATAATTAGGGAATTAAACTAGCCATCAAATGTAGTTTTTAAATTTCTCCACATATTTTAAATGTTTCAGGTTTCTGAGACATTTATAATCAGCATTTATTACGCAATTCTGAAAATTAATTACACTACATTGCATAATTCTGAAACGACTCAATTTTGAGTTCAAATAATCGGGTTTTGAAACTTTAAACGGTGTGTTAATAACGCGGATTTTTTTTCTCATTTCATTAATGCGCCGTAAATGGCCAAATAATTTATTTTCCTATATTTTAATATTAATATAATCATCAGTCTGCATTTATTCTCAAAGAAGAATTTTTCTATACAATGTCTTTAGTATAAATAAATATTCTCAACTTTTCAATAAAAACATTTTCCTATTCAGTTTTTGTCGAACTATTTGTTGGTCATATTCTAAACCAAGAATCGATTGCTTCTCATTCGAACTAGAAAATCAAAGAGTAGTCTTCAAAGTATGCTACGTTATTCCTAGTCATTTGATTCCTTAAGAATAGGTTGGAAACAAGGAACAAAACAGTATTTTTATTAAAATAGTATGAAAATATTTTAAGTCATATGAAACAGGACTGACAGCTCGAAAATTAAAAAAAAAAAAACATTTCTAAATTTTCTAAGTTTACTTTGGATTCTAAGTTCATAAATAATTCATTTCTAATTTCAAAATTCAATATGAAACAAGTGTAAGGCAAATCACCATATTTATAACGGTGATTCTTATGGAAATAGATCACTTTGCAACTGTTGAAGTATTTTATTCAGTTTTGCTTAATGTATTTACCAAGGAACATTACAGGGGGGGAAAAAAGAGGAAAAGCATTTTCAAGCACAAGAAAAGGAAAAAAGGACATTTACATCACAAATAGTAGATAAATAAAACTCGTTGTACAAGTTTTGATTTTTATATCAGCTGATTTACACAAATCTTGATACATTTGTATCTAGAAAACTAATTCACCACATTTTAGTATGTATTTTCATTCCCAATAGGCAGGTTTGTCACACACAAAAATGTTCGTGACTTGATTCACTATATCTGTCAATAGCTGTGTGTCACATTTGCCTAAATAAAAATCAGTCACAGATTTTGTTAAAGTTGTTTATAATCTCACTTATTTCATATTTTGAACTTCCTGAGATAACACATGAACCGAGACAATTATCAGATTTCAGGTTTATAAATTACATTGTTTCTAAATTATCTTTGCAATATGGATATCCTTTATTGGAGGCTGAATCGATAAAACTGTTTAGTAAACAAAAAATTTCTATCAATATATATACACATATATATTTAACAAAAATTCTATATTGTTTTTGGATTTTTTTCCCATTTAAGTCGAAAAAGAAGCATGAATTCTTTTATGCTATTAGAAACTCTAAATGTAGAAAGATATTGATGAAATAAATCTGAGTTATTTTTTAAATACAGTAGAGGAGAGAGTAGAAAGCGCACACACAAAAAAAACTTGATAGATAGGTTTTGTGAATGAACTGCAAATTTTCTGTGTCTTCAATACTTTTATTATGATATTGCATTTGGGTGCTTTTGAATAACTAACTAATCTTTCCCGCATTTCATTATAAATAATTATTATCCTGCTATCTTTCATTTTATTTTCTTCAAAATGAGCGAACATATTCTTTGACAGTAATTAAACAAACGAATAAAGTTACGAATCTGTAACAAAAAAAGTATCAGAAGATTTTCAAATTGGATGCAGTTAAAAAAAAGCAATAAATAATCGATTATCGCCGTTTTGAATCTCAATGTTGTTTTGAAGCTTGAGAATCTTAATTATTGACCAAAATAATTCCTAGATGGAGCCTAAATACAGTGTAGCTTTCTTCGCGAAAAAAATATCTGCTCTATCACAGAGTGAAGATGAAACTAATAAAATATTTTATCTTTAGAATTCGTTGAAAGTACAATTATTTAGGCTTTTATTTAATTTCAAATTTATACTAAACATCGCAACAGACTATTACAAAAGTTTTTTTTTTATTTCTTTAAACTGTTTAAAATTTTCTTTGGTTATTAAAAGTTTTGCGCAAATTCCATACGTGCATCGATTTATCAATTTTAACAGCCGTAAATAAAAAAAAAACCGTTCATAATGACTATAATTCAATATTAACATTACTTCGAATACATGGATAAGTCAAGTATTCAATGGATTTCTATTTAAATCAAAATACTAAAATATTTCCAAAACAGAAGCTGTCGTCTTATTAGATATTTAAAAAAAAAACAGTTAAATGGTTAATGACTAACTTTCTATTCCATCATCAAAATATCTTAACGCAATTAAAAATTACATTTATAAAGATTGAAAAATTATGAATTATCTTTTTATAATTTGATATTGGATTTTTTCGAAAAGAGCAGCCAAGATATTCCAACTATTCTACTTTAAATAAAAATCCCATTTATTTAAAAAATAATTCGTTGATTTAATTATATTGCTGCTTCATAGTAATACTACTTCCTTAGAAAAAATAAATTGTTTGTCACTAATATTGTTTTCGATTTAACGGCGGATTAAAATGAAAGAAAATTTTGACGAATATCCTCACTATTAGTATTTAGAAGCAAAGAAAATTGAGTGTCAAAGACAATCTTTTTTCTAATGCCTATTTCTAACCACTTTGAAATGAGTCATTCTACCTGGAACCCGATTTCTCTAATTGTTGATGCTGACTTCGAATAGCTATTCGGTTGACGTGGACCGGAATGGGCACTACTATCTTGGGTGCGTTGGGATTTGTCGGGATCCTGCCCGATGGAATGCCTGCCTTCACTCTTTTCCATTTGGCACGTCTGTTTTGGAACCAGATTTTCACTTGCACTTCACTCAGCTGGAGAGAATGGGCAATCTGGGAGCGTTCGGTCAAGGAAAGGTATTTTTTGGAGTGGAATTCCTTTTCGAGTTCGAGGAGTTGTTCACTGGTGAAAGCGGTGCGCTTGCGGCGGGCTTTACCCCCGACCGAAGCCAACATTCCGTCGGCGTAAGCCGCCGGTGCCTTGACGGGATTCCTCGCTGCTTCGTCACCGTCCGAAGACTCGCTGGTATGAGAGAAATCCGGAGACAGTTGGCGGCCTGTGGGGAAATGAAATATTTTTTACACAATTTTTCAACAGTTTAATTTTAAAAAATGAAACTCTATTTTTAAAAAATAATAGGCAGATGGCATGTTTTATTTTTGGTTATGTTATCATTTATAAAACTTTGTGTTTCATATACGTGACTTTTTTTTTCATTCAAACAATATGCTTATTTAAAATCTATTCATACAAAGCTGAAAAGAATTTGTGAGATTATAATAGTAACATCTCAAATATCGTAGCATTTAGAAATTAATGCTACGATAATCGGAAACTAGTAGACTTTGATGACTTGCTTGATTACTCAAATTATTGACTTTAGGTAATAAAAATATTAATTTTGAAACATACTGTAAAAAATTTCAATGTGTAATTTAATACTGCTGAAAGACACGAATTTAATTTAGTCCCCTACAAAATTTTGAGGAGCAAATTAAAAAAATTATATATTATCAAATAAAAGCAGAAGTGGAAATTCTATTCCGGATGCAAGTAAAAAAAAAGACAATTTTTTTAAATATAATTTTAACAATGAGGAAGCACGCGATGAAGTATTTTGTTGGAAGAGT
Organism: Argiope trifasciata; assembly: GCA_026543055.1. Classification (NCBI taxonomy): domain Eukaryota; kingdom Metazoa; phylum Arthropoda; class Arachnida; order Araneae; family Araneidae; genus Argiope; species Argiope trifasciata. The sequence goes on from JAPMOQ010050464.1 coordinate 1,382,571, forward strand.
TTAAATTTCATCTTGACATTGTTTCAAATAGAAACAGAGTAAATTAAAACAGTATTAAAATCAAATGAAAAAATATTTGACTGTAATCAATATCAGTAAAAAGGTATTTTTTTAAAAAAATTAGAGCTTACAAAATATTTTTGAGATACTGATTTTGGAAGACATAAGTATTAGTTTTCATACACAAATAGTAATGATTATCCATCTGGCGATGGTTAATTTAATTCGATTTATCTTTGATGTTTGTTTCTAATATCTTGTTTTCTTTTATGCTCTGATTTAAATGAAACATTTAGTTCACACTCGAGAGTATCGCATTAATTAGTTAAGCGAAATATTCAATTAAGTGCAGATGTAAAAACGCTCAATGAAGCTGCCTGAAACGTTAGCGTGACGCTTTGTTTACATTTTATTGTTGCCAGCCGAGAATAAGTAATATTTCTATATTACGTACATTAGTTTTTTAAAATAAATATTAAAGCGCTTCAGATATCAGGAAACGACCAGTTACTTCGTTAAGAAATAAATTTATTTTGCTTAGTGTTGAAATATGTGACAAGAAAAGCTGCTAATAACGGTTGAGTGTCAGGATTGAAAAGTAAAATCTTTTCTTCCTTTTCTGTTGCTGGATATTGTATTTGGTTTGAGAAAAAAAATAATAGTTTTGTTATAAAGATTATATTATGTATAATCTTTAAACTGAAATCTGTTAGAGGTAATTTGTAATTAGATAAGACAAATTATATAATTAGCAATTAATTAGACACAGTATAGTTAAAAGTAGATTATTGTAATTCACTTTTAAGTTCCAATTTTTTCAGATATAGAACATTTGAATTTGAATTTTTTCTTATATTTAATGTTTTTTGAGGTTCCTATTTCTATAATTGCTAATCTACAACGGCCTCTTGTTTTTATATTTATATCTGGCTAATTTTTTTTATAATAAACCCCATTCCCCAAGCATGTTTTCACATAACAGGCACAAATATTTTTCATGTCGGGAATATAAAGATAAAACAAGCATTGAAACACCTTTTTATGTTGTTCAGCGTTGGATGAATAGTGAAAATTTCAAAAACGGTAGAAATATTTCTAATGGAATAAGTTTTCTTTCTTTCCAAGTTATTGAATTAAAAAAAAAGTGTAGAGTTTTAGTTTAATAAATCATTCTTGCTCAATATTTATGAAGTATTTATTCTCTTTTTCAGTTCTTTTTTTTTAATTTCCTCTTAACGTTTTTGCTGTCGCGACTCATGCCTAATATTCCGGTCATCTATCTAATTAAATGACCCCCTTTTTCGCTATCTCTTAACTATAGTAAAGAAGGGATCGCCTAATAATATAGATGGTTTTGTTCAATTCCATATGATCTGTAACGTACAAGAGCTGAATACGGCAAAGTAAAAAAACCTCAGATGAATGTACGCTTTTTTTTTTTTTTTTTTTTTGAAAATAATTTCGAAGGAAAAATGAAAAACACAATTCAAATTAGTTGAACAATACCAGAAAAGTTAACAAACCAATAATTTTAAATAAAAGGGCTTTATTACTAAGTCGAATACTTTAAATAATTACTTTAAAATAGAATTAAAATTTTGATTGCAAATAATGCCTCCTATTTACACGTTTTCGAAAAGAGGGAGGAGTCTTAATTCTAATACTGTGCAAAGATAAGCAAAGTAGATGCTTAGTTTATTTATATTAACGTCCCATTTAAAAGCAGCATGTGAGCTATTCCAGGATGAAACTCCTAATACTGAAATCTTTGACGTACCATACTAGCAGAAAGACGTTTAATATGCTTATAGGTGGATCTAGTGGAATTGGGCTTCGAACCAGAAGACCTCTAGTCGAAAGCGACAGTATGCCACTACGACAGAAAGCAAGGTAGAAATGGGGATTATGAAAGTTTTCAGAATGAGTAAGAAACTCTTCCGCTTTATCACAGATCTTCTCTGAATTTTTTTTTTTTTTTTTTTGTTTTTGAACCAGCCGGAGTGATCCCACCTAGATTTTTTCACTTAATCTTTAATAAACGTGTTATCCTCTTCACCACTCCATTACAAAATTGTGGACCTCGAGCATGGAAGTGGACTACATGAGTGTTTTCAGATATTTATTTTCAGAATACTTCATATGAGAGTTCCGGGCTTCGTAGCATAGTAAGTACAGCCAATGTTTGTGCATTCCAGTCTCGTAGAGTAGTGTCAAAAAGAGCTTCTTAACGAGCAATCTTTGATGACTAGCTGTTGGGATGAAATAAATACTTAAATACCAGGAAATCAAATTGCATTTTGTGTGTTTCTCCAACCGATTCAAACCAAAAATTAACACAGAACTATAATTGTAGTCGCAATATCGCTTATCAAATTTTATTTATATAAATCATTACGTTTCTAGGTTCTAGCGTTAATATACACATGGAAGAACATACGATAGCTAATTTTTTTATTAATGTTCTTAAATTTTGAAATGAATATATGTTTAATGCTTAAAATATCCAGATGTATCTATAGATAGATATATAGATAAATATAGAAATATAATATAGATAGATAAATAGATATTTATATATTTCTATCTCTATATATATTTAGAGAGAGAGAAATAGTTCTTTAATTATTGCACTTATATGCATGTGGTCAGAACTGGCTCTTGCGCCATTAAAGTTCACAAATCCAAATCCTACATGTATACAGAAGTACGGATGAATAGACAAATGGCTGACAAATCTGTTGATCAATTTGAATTGTAACTAATACGAATGTGCAGTACTGTTGCTAAATCTGTATACCAACATTATTAATTTATCTCTTCATGTTTTATTGTTATGTTCCTGTGTACTCTGAAAGTAGAACAGACAGATTTACTGTGAATGGATTTTGCAGAAAAAGTGAATGAAATCTAAAAATTGGATATATAGATGATGTAACAAATTTTATTTGTGTAATTCAAAACATTTTTAAGCTAACAGATTCAAAGAAAGACATAATTCCAAAAATGGGATTTTCGAAACTAGGAAGTCTAAAACTTAGAGATTCGAGAAATTCTCGACTCGAATTTTTTGACGAATACTATACTTCCTCTTTTTATATTGAACTTTGTATAATACTTTGTAAGTTTGAAGCTGAAAAGATAATGTAATCGATGATTTGTAAAAAAAAATATAAATGCTTTAATGTCACGTAGATTATAGAGATACATGGTCAATCAATTTAATTTTCAACGAAATTGTTTCACATTTCGGATTATATTACATAATCATTTCACGATGTCTGATGATCTTTAAAATTGATTATATAGAAAGAACATGTAAAGACAGACATAAAACTTTTTTTTCTTATTATAGTATTATCATGACATACTTCCAGGTTGATAAATACTGTTACAAAAATTCTAATTTAGTCTTTCATTAAATTCTTTCATTGAAATTGTTTTGTGAACGCATAAATCTATTTTGAAAAATTTTATACTGATTTTTTGCTTGGAAATTAAACATTTACCAACAATGAATAGCAATTTGATGATTAGCATTCGAATTTTATAGGATTAATAATTTGAAGATTTAACAAAAATTAATCGCAAGGGATCAAACTAAATGGAAAAATATTAAATTATGTGATTAATTTGTACGCATCTTCTGTCTCTAAAACGTTTAAAAGGAAATCATAATTTGTATTTAAAAAGTTTTGTTAAAAAAGTTATGTTGAAAGTTAGCTTTAGTTTTGGATAGTTGCAGTAAAGTTCAAATGATTAACAATAATTGAAACTTGTAACTGATTAACAATAACAAGTTTCTAAACCATTAGCATAAATGTTTAGAAACTTGAATGCAGCATCTGACGTTCAAATATATTAAATTTTTCAATAAATTTATATTAATTATCTGAGACATTAGAGGATTGAATTATTTTTTAAAAAATGTCAAATGAATTTTAATTAATAAACTATAATATTTTGCTCTAAAAACGCATCCTTCACTAAAAATTAAAATATATAAATGTTGCTATATATTACACTTTATAATTGTAATTAAAATTTTGGAAATAAAGAAATTAAGCATTTGATAGTTAGAAGTAGGTTAACTAAGATCAGTTTTTCCTTGATCGAGAAGATAACATTATTTCAAACTACGATCAAGAATTCGACCTTTCTAACACTAGTTTAAGTGACAATTCAAATTAAACCAGTCTTGAATTTTTCATTGTATTGATTAAATTATACTGTAAAATAAATTTTAAAAAATTCAATTTCTTTTGGCATTTTCTCATTCTAATAAAAATTCTTGATACATATAAGACAAATCATAAGTTCACACCTTGCTTATAATACAAATATTTAGGGTCTTTGTTTGATTCATTTAAATTTAAAAGTCCTTTCTATCTATACGCCAATGCATAAATTGAAATATTCATATACTTTCTTACGTCATCATTTTCCAAACAATTATTGGTTTAAAAAATATCACTAAGCATAAAAAGTTTATAAATCTCTGTTAGTTATCCCTAATCACTAACTTTAGAATTTTTTTTTATTTTTTATAATTTTTTTTCTATTTTTTATTAAAAGAAATATCGGACAAAGCAGACTTTTTGAATTTTAAAAATGTGCGTATCTAAAGAGTAATAATGATAAATTCTTGACTTTGTTATTGTAATGTTGGCTTTTTTTAAAATGCCAAAATATTTTATTAACCAGTCAAGAATGTTATGAAATGAAGAAGTAATTACGATTAGAAGAAAAAATTAGATTACATGATTGTCATTAAAATTTCAGTTCTGAAAATAAAAAATATTGTTAACAAAAGGTGAAATGAGTTCAAAATATCTAATTTTTTTTCTTTTTTACTATTTTAAAATAGTGTAAACACAGCATTACTGAGTGTTATTTTTGATAATGAATTTTAGTGCTTACTATAAACTATCATTTCTTTTTCTCCTCTAGCTCTTTAAATTGAATTTTCCTTAAATTCCGATGTCATTAATAAACGAATGCAAGCCTTTGAAAATCACTGTTATTGCAAACTGAAAAATCTCTCATCTCAATTTCATTGCATTCCTTCGATGTAACAATTCCCTCAAAAGGTATAATTCATGTTATTCCAAATTTTCTGCAAACTTTTAGTCTAACATTAGCACTTTTAATCGCTACGGATGAATTGGATACAAATTCCCTAAAATTTTTCATGCCATTGGCCTTTTTTATACGAAAAAAATCAATAAATAATAAAAAAAATTAAACGGAAAAAAAGAATGTATTCTCCAGGCATGTATTAGAAGATTCAAGCTATCAAAACTGGCATAAGATATCTATTTTCGTACCCAGAAACCTGAAATCGGTAATACCTGAAACGATATATCTCGTCTGTAGCGTAGAATGTGTTAAATGAACTATAAAGCCTGCACAATCAGTAACGTTCAAACTATTGATAAGTGGCTAAATAAATTCAAATAATTTCTTTTGCATAGAAAACAAATTCAATTAAATGGTCAACCACTTTCCTTGACTGGATTTTATCAATCCAATTGAAGTCTTGTAATTTAATCGACGGACATTGCATGTGATGATAATGGGTACAGTCAAATAATTATGATGTGTCTCCTTTCTAGTTAATTGAAATCAAATTCATGCTAAGCGACTTACTCATACTTCCATTCATTGGCTTTCATCTACTCAATCTGCAATCTGGCGATTTAATAAAGAGGCACTGTAAAGGTTAGAGTCAAATAATTATACATTTCCATTTCACTAGTTAATCGGAATCCAATTCATGCTAAGCGGTTAATTCCTGCTTCTGTTCACTGGCTTTCATATGCTTAATCTGCTGTAGATACATATTGAGCAATGGTAGAAGACGCAAGTCAAATAATTATTCTTTAGTTCTGGAGTCGTCTGTTGGAGATATTGAACACATTTTTAGCTTTCTATCATAATATTTGAATATTTCTAGATTTTAAAATAGCAGTTAAGTAAGATATATTCGCCATTTACTAAATAGTTTTTCTAAATGTGTCGCAAGAATTGCCGTTGAATGTTATTGCTAAAAGGAGACTAGCTTTTATAACGACGATGAAGAATAATCAGTGTCTAGTCTCTTGGGAATAATTGTTCAATATTTTTTAAAGAGGGAAATTAGAAAGATTTCAATAAAGCGAACAGGAACGGACTATGACAATTTTCAATGGATATGGCTATTTTCTAATTGGATAAAATTGATGACATTGCTGTTAACCCTTTATTTACTGATAGTACTTTAAAGGACCTTTTAAATTCCGCTGGTAGCTTCACACTATGACTATTTCTTCTAAAAATATTTGAAATAACGCGAAGAATATATTTCCAATACATAGCAGTAGATATCAGCTAAAAATAACGTTAAAAACCTTGTGTCATTAATTAAATTATTTGAATTTAAAAAAAAATTTCTAGGTTTATTCTGTGCCAAAACTTAACTAATGGTTTAAAAACAAATTTTAAAAATCAGTGGTAAAATAATTCGGTAAATAAAGAGTTATAAGAAACAATATTTTGTAACTGTTTTTTGTTTTGTATCTTTTGTTTTGAAACAATATAACTTCACTGTTTGCAGTCATCAATAAGTTTCTAAAAATTCAAAGAAATGGAACATTAGATTTCTTTCTTTTTTTGGATATAGTTAATTTTTCTCTCAAGACAAATCTATGGTGAATGCCATCCTTTTATTTTAATCAAATACAGCATCATTAATACTAAACTCCCATACGGCTAGTGAAACGGTAAAATACTTCCACATTAATACTAAAAACTTCCAGATGGGTAATGAAAAATAAAAAAAGAAGCATATTATGGTTGTTTAAGCAATTCAGCCTATTTATTAAACGTTATATTCAAGAAAAATGAATAATGTGAACTATACAAGAGAGCAGAAAAATTATAGAAACCTGAATGAAACGAAAACTTATTGAATACTGATTTTGTCACCGAAGAAATATCAGGTTAATAATATTAATTGCATTCTGTTAATCTTTTGGTTTCAGTATTGTATTGATTCAGTTTACTAATTATTAATTATTCAGTATATCCAGAATTTTATTGAATCAATATTATTTTAGTATTCAGTATGTTAATTTAATTTCATATAAAAGGAAATCAGATTAGTATTCCGAACCATGTCTGGCCTGATTTCGGAAAAAAATGTGTGACTTAGTTGTGAAACGTTATATTTTATTCTTACACGTCTGTTAAGAGATTTTTTAAGGTTTTTTTAAACTTTACTGAACTCTTTTCATTAATCAAGTGAGATTGTAGGCCTAATATACTATACAATAGTTTCATTTCTTTTTCATTCTAGACGCAAAAATTTACATGAGCTTTACTCCCCTGCCCTAATAAAATGCGAAGTTAAATAATGTTAAGATGTTTTTTGCTATCAACACATTATAGCTCTTAAAAAGGGATATTTTTCTAAATTTAGTTTAAACTTTCAAATTTTTTTCATTCATCATGTGAAATTGTAGATCTTTTATATAGTAAAAAAATTCTTATATCATTTAATATTGCAATTATAGTTATCAAAAACTAAATGAATTCTGTGAAATCAGTTTATAGAAAAAAAATTCCTAAGAAGTAACTTTTAATTTATTTCTTAGTAGAAACTGACCAAAAATAAATTTGAAGTGTCACTTAATAATTAAATCTGATCCAATATTAATCCTTACATGCATGTTTTTTTTTCATTCTATTTTTGTGAAATAAATCAGGCTAATATAATTCGTACTTTAGATTTTAAAAAAATGTTTTAAAAACTCGTAGTAAAAAAAGTATGATGGAAACATACATCAACATGCAAATTTACATGTTAAGCTCAGTAAAAAATCTTCAGTGTCAATCTCTTCTAAATTTCTTCACTCATTATCACTTTTATAACCCTAAACATCTCAGACTTAAAAAAGTATTCACAAAATGGCATGTTTCTTTCAACCACAAAAAACAGAGGAATAACAAGCTCAAACCCATTCAAATTCTAAATTATTATTTAATTATATGATAATAAATATGAGATCATTATCTACATTATCTGCTTTGATCAAATTTCATGTATTAGATAAGAATTCCCTTAAAGTTTTAAATTTTCAATTATTTTGCAGGAATAGAAAGTTTGGTGAATGAAACAATAGTTTAATTTTATTTTCAATTTAACAGAAACTAAGTGTAAATTATTTTAAAAATCTCTTATTATTGTAAAATAATCAGAAAAGTATTCTGTTTTGTGATTATTCTTAAGAAATTAGTTATAACAGCAATAAATTCAACTGATTCGATACATGCATAGCTAAGTTTTGTTTTTTCTCGACAAAATCGATATCTATTGAACCAAAAACTTTTAATATGAAAATATGTTTATTTAATTGCAAGAATTTTTTTTACTTTTCATAATTCAGTACATTAAGCGGCAAATCACTAAAAAGTACAGAATTCAAGACTCCATTCATCAGACAAAATTCTAAAATGTATGAATTCTTTTTCTAAATAAATAAAATTCCGTTATTTTAAGTATCAAAATTTATTTAACTCTGAATTATATTCAAAGTCTATACCATGAGATTAATATCAAATTCAAAATACATTTCCATTATTTACGAATCTTCTCTGATTTATGTTGCATTTCTGAATGCATTTATAAGTTAGTCATCTTTGCCGACGAAATCGTCGACTGGAATACTGGTAATTATAAATTTCTTTTTAAGCTCTAATGTATAACTAAATATTAAAGTCGTATCATTTTCAGGTGGTGTGTTTTACTGTTTAACACATGAAAGTTTCCATTGGAATCCAGACCAGCGATACCATAAAGCCTTTTACAACGTAACTGACTGATAAATCTATTTCCTAATTGCACAATGTATTTTGTGGTATTGTATTGTTCCTCAAATAAATTGCTCCGATAATAAACAAAATATATCCTTTTTTAGTTTTTAAAAATGGAACAAAATTGTGTGATTAGATATGTGAGGAAATATTAAAAGCAAATTTAATTTAATCGGAGCAAAGAAAGCTATTATTAAAAATTATGTAGAAAGTTTTTAAATATCTGTCAATATTCAGAGAAAAATATCGAAGATAATTAAAATGGTATCATTAAAATAATATTTTTTAAATTTTAAAACATGTACAAATCATTTTGACGCCGTAATATTTTAGGAAAGTAATTGAGGGAAAATGCCAAATCCCTTTTATTTTGTAATTAATGAAGAAAATATGTTTTAGAAGAATATTTCTATCTTCCAAAATATACATATTTGTGCCAAATTCGGTAGCTCTAGATCAAAAGATCTGGTTCGTAGAACGCCAATACACACAAACGTACGCACATTCACCTTTATTATTACTAGCTAGTATCAACCAGTCTGGTACTGGTATCTGGTTTGGGCTAATGGTTGTTTAATGTTTCCCTTAAACATTTTACGTAACATATGCCTGAAGGACTCCCAAATAAAATATTTTGAATTTTAAATTTTAATGTGCATTAAGAAGCTTTAGCCGGTTTATTCATACTATACTGCCATTTCACTACTTTTTTTTATCTGTCTTTATACATCAAATTATTCACAGGAAAGAGCAATAGTGTTTAAATAAAGTAAACGGTTTTCATTATGCTTGATTGTAAAACCAAACCTTCATTCTGAGTATAAAGAAATAAAAATTATTTAAAACAGGCCTTATATTGAAACGAACTTGCTCTACTAGTAAAAGAGATAAGAATCATGCAGATAATAAAGATAATTCTTTTTCCTTGGCTTTCAACAATGGAAAAATAGTTGATGAAATAAAAAAAATGATTTGAATTTCATTCTCAATAATGAAAATACTATTGTAAAATATACTTAAAATATCTCGAAAAGTTAATTAAAATTTAAACTGAAGAATTTCAGAGACATTAAATTGGCATCATCAAAAAGATCTCTTATTTTTAAAGCTGTGTAAAAATCGCTGCTGTTTCTGATATATTTTCGAAAGTTATCGTGAAAAACAGCTGAATTTCTATTAAATATTAATTTAAAAAAAAAAAAACAATTTTCCGTGCCCACAATCCAAAACATACGGTCTTTCCTGTAGAGCACGTAAACTTATACACATTCTTCGCTATTATTAGAGCAGACTAGTCGTCTTTGACGACCAGCTGGTTTGTTGGGTATGTTGGTTATATTTAATTCAGTTAAATTGCTTGGATGTCAATTCAAATAAATGATTTTGTTAAATTGTCAGACACAAAAGACTTTTCTTTAATTGTTTTATGCTTGTTTTGTTTATTACGATCATGAACTTCAATAATAGATATCAGTTCGACACCTGATAGCACTTGTGAAAGGCAATTATCTGGTTCATCTGCCTTCTAAATTTCGCAGTATTGTAAATTCTCTTTTTAATTTTATTGTTAATTGCAAAGATATTAAGCAAAAGCTTTCTTCCTAATTTTTATCATTGGAGGAAAATCTAGGGATTAAATATTTAATAAACAGTATAAATACTTAAATTTCCATGTAAATAAGGTAATCTATTGTTGAAAATTAGAGAAAGGTTTTTAAAAAATGACAAAAATCAGGAAATTGATTAGGTTCAGGTCAAAACCAGGAATGATTAAATAGGTAACATTAAATGTGAAACGTCTGAAATTTGCACGATTATTTAATTGGTATAGTTAAAAGCATAATTCCTTTGAATTTCAAATGGTGTAGAAACCAGTTTAATACAATAATATTTGTTGCGAAAAAATGTCAAAACTTTATTTTTAATTAATTAAAATTTCAAAACTTTTGCTTCGAAATGCACATTTCCATGTTTCAAGGTATGCATGTGCTAATTTTGGTACATGTAGATTAAACGGTTTCACTCCTAGAACGCCTAGAATATGTACACAAAACCCACATTCAACTTTAATATTTGTAAAGAAAACACGGGGATTATAAATATGTAAAATTGATTAGCTGTCTTCCATTCATCATTCTTTTAAAATTATTTGAACTTCAGAAAACTTTCATTTCGCAATTCATTATTAAGAAGAGTTTACAGTTTGGATAAGTATTGTTTGGCTTTGACATCGCTGTTTTCAATAAAAACAACTTCTGTTTTATAGCATGGTTATGAAAGCATGTTCACAAAACATTTTCATTTTCATTGTTTTTAAAGATATTTTGCAATTCTTTATCATAATTTTGAAATCTTGAAAATTATATTTCTTCAATTTCAAACGAGATAAGAGCCTTTCGCAGCAAACCAAAATTGAATTAAAATCAACAGATTTATTGGTTATTAAGTTAGTGAAATTACAAAAATGCTGTATTGTCATAATTAACTTACAGCTGTACCAAATTTCATAATGCTAGTATAACAGGAAGTAAGTGAAAAATCTATCAAAATACAATCTTTATAAATACTAAAGAATTTTTTTAAATAAAAGCATGAAAAAACTATCAGAGTTCGGAAAATCTTACATAAAAGAATTGTTTAAATTTAATGGTGAAATGAAATCTATGATTCATTTTGAAACTTCATATTAATTGATGTAAGGAAATTCCTGTTATTTTCCCCTGCCGCCTTTTACGACCAGCTATTTTACAGGGATTATTGACTGAGTTTAGTTCTCGTTTCAACAAAATATTTTTAATCATATAGAGATATTAAGTAAAGCCGCTTTATTTTTATAGCTTTATGTCTGAGCCTAAACTTTTCTAATGGAATCGAATCTCATGAGATCATAGTTCTAGTAAAATGGGAGCTTTAGGAATTCTATATCAAATTGATAATTATCTTTTGAGTTAGTGCAATTTCATTTTCTTATTTCTTATATAAAAGCAGAATCTTTCAACCTTAAATTTCAATAAGGGTATAAACAACGCTGAAATTTACATTGATGAATTTGTGAAAATTTCACTGTAACAGTGAAATCAACTATTGAGACTTGTGAAAAAAGATTATAATTACCAAAATTCAGATAAAATATGTATGGCAACTTAATAGATATCAATAGAATAATTATTATGCTATTAAAAATTTTGTTAAATTTATATAGATGTAAAAATCAGTTTTGTGTAATATTATTTTTGGAAGTAAATGTTAATTTTTAATCAATTGAATTTTTTATATTAAAATTTCAAACAAATTGCTGCAAAAAGTTCCTTTCCTCCACTCCAGAATATGTATGTACTAAATTCGGTAGCTCTGGGTCATTCGGTATTTCTTTAAGACTGACAAAGTCAATGACACACACACACAAAGTCAATGGCATTCACACATGCTCTTTCATTATTAGTAGAGATAAACGAAATAGCAATGTTTTGAATTACTTTATAATGTTTGGAAGATGAGATATCAAGTTTCAACTTCATTTTCTAAAACCTTCAGGGTCAAAGTTTAAGGAAATGTGTTAATTTGGAATGAAATTTTGCCAGCATAAAATTACAAAATTGAAATCAATATCGGAAATTTCTACTTACTGGGAGCAGGCGCCAGAGCCCATATCTTCTCAGCTGATTTTTCATCTTCCTTACTGAGCATCGTTGCAGCCGGAGAAGACATCTCGGTGGCACATCTTGTTGCAGCATCGGGGGAGAAAGGGAGATGCCCCAAGTTCTCCCGGGGGAAAATGAAGAGTCCTCTGCAGAAGAGGGGCAAAGACAAGGTCTGAACTGTTGGGGGTTGGGGATTCGATACTTGAGGAGATATTAAGGAATCGATAGTAAAGTTGGATCGATTCGAAAGGCGTTGCATTGAAAAATAAACTTCCAAGAACAGGATGGTAGTAGAACGGATTAAGGTGTAAACAAAAGTTTTCGCGTAACTTCAGTTGTCTTCAAAGTATTTAAAAAGTCCTTTAAGGAAGTTGAAAGTACTCATTTCTCATTAATTTTTTAATCGCCGAAACTTGGTAATCGTTGAAAGCAAAATATGAAAACGTATTTAGTTTTAAGTTATTGATAATTTTAAAAATTTTCTATTATATCGAATCAAAATGGAAGTCACGAGATTACAGACTATCACGCAAATTTCAGAGTGATTATAAAATTTTCATTCATTTCCAAACACTAAATGTAAACTGAAATAACGAATGTGGAACCCTGACCATCTTAATAAACTGATTAAAAGTCATTTCACTCTAGAAATCTAATCTGAAGTTTTATACAATTATTTTCATTTTCACTTATTTTTTGGAGGTCTTAAATTGAGTTCAGAAAATGTCTAAAGATCTTTTTTTAATATTCGGTAATGTCAACTTCATTTTTTAGAATCCTTTGAAATACCTGAGTCTGTGCAATGAAAAATAGTTTCCATTTCATTAATTAAGAAATAATTCCGACACTCTTTCTATTCCTAGTTTATCTTAATAGCCTCGTTAGTAAGTAAATTTCATCACCTTAATAGCCTCGTTAGAGGGTAAATTTCAACCCAGCATTGCGTAAAGTTGCTTATTCATTGAACGTCTATTAGTTCCTGTTTCGTCTCGGCTCATTCGCCCTTTGTTGTTTTAATCAGCGACTTCTGTCCACGAGCGCAGAAAAAGGAGGAGTTTCTCGCCTCCTCGGACGATTGGAGTGGGAAGTTCAGGAGCTCTTCGAAATCTCTTCCTCCAGGGTTGCCACGAGAGGAACTTTTCGTCCCGCCCGAGACATTCGCCAAAAGGGAGCCAAGAATGCTTTTGATTCGTCAGAGGGTGCCATTTTCCGTTTTTCCGCAGCTGTTTGGGAAATAATCAATTTTGGGATCAATTATTCATTTAATTTTTCTAATAATTAACTTATATATATATTTTAAAGTCATTTGTCAACATTTACTGTCGATAGCTACACAAAATGAAACAATCCCCTTAAGATGAAATTTTGCATTGAAAAAAAAAGATTCTCCTCGTGTATTATTAGATTATATTAATGGAATTTTAAATGAGTAAAATATCATTCAAAATTAACTTTTATATCAAGGCCATTATAATGATTAATTACTATTTTTTTGTTTTTGGGGAGAATATAAATAATTATGGATTTGAAACAAAAGCTCTAATTTAGGTAATATTTATATAAAATCTGGCAAAGGACAAAGATACGCATCGATAATCTAAAGCCTACAAAAATATATAATGCTTATTACGCTTGGTCCTTATGAAATAATATAATACTCAATTATTTAACACTTTCAACTCGACCGACGGGATATCTCGTCTTTCAGATAGTTCCAATTACAAGTTTCTGTGGGCTAAAATTTATCTTTTATGCCAATTTAGATAGGTTGAACTTTCAAATACATATCTAAAGAATACCTTTACTTTATTTATTTATTTTTTGGTATAAAAAAGGCAACTGCCAGAACTGATATTTGTCTTTATCTCCTCTCTAGCGTTGAAAGTGTTAACTCGTGTATCAAACGTGTATGCATTGATAGTCACTAAACAAAATGAAGCTACTCATGGATATAATAGTGAAAAGGTAGCTTTCTTAAGAAAATATATTCAATTTACTCGTAGTGCAATCTAAACATTCGTAAAACAGAAGGCCTTTTAAAATTAATCTATAGATGAAACAAAACTGTTAAGAATGATTTGAAGAAATAAGAAAAAATCTATCCCTTTAACTGAATTTCTTCAGGAAGTTTAAAAAGTATGTATTGAAACCACAGTAAAATATTCACCCATACTGTATCATTATGTGAGAAATATTAACTTGGAGATTGCATTTTAAATTTAAACATGTCAATCCCAAATATAAAAAAAATCGATTCTCATGAATAAAAACTGAATAACAGAAAATAGGTCACAATTGGATTTCATAAGATTTTTTATATGATGAATGTAACAAGCAACTGCTTTGAAGATAAAAACTTTCCAGATTTATAACAAAAAATATAAAATTTGCTTGTTGAAGACGGTAAAAATCAAGTAGAAGATCCGTTGAGTAATTTTCCATTGAATTCTTTCAACATTTCTATTGCAGTATTGGTTTGAAACATTTGGGATCAATGTTTCAGCCCAATACTGAAGTATTCAGTGATCCCCTACAAACTCATAAGAGAAAGGTACTGCATTAATGCAAAATAAATGGAATAATGTACCTGGCGTAAGTTATTAATTAATAAAAGTACTGCTGTGAGAAGTTATCAGTTTCTTTGAGTTCCGAAATGGATTTTTATTGCATTTATTAACTTATTGTATTTGAAGCAAAAAACACAATAAGTTAATTCTTCAGGATTAAAAAATCACCCTGAAGCAAATATTCATTACCGTCAGGTAGAAAAATTAAATTCAAAAACATTTCGCCTTGATTTGTGATTCTGTAATTGCTATGGAGAAATAACGAAGTATGTCCTTGCATTTAACGGAGAGTAAATAGTTTCAGAGCGATAACAATTCAATTCTTGAGCTGGCACCCACTGTTACAATGACGTTTTTAGGCGTGATGACGATGATTGGATAATGATGGCCATCTGACGGTCTGAGGGGAAGAATCTGATTCGTTCTTGTTTTGACCGAGGACGCTCCCTGGGGAGAAAGGATGATTTCTCACTCTTCCGCATCCTTTTATTTTGATAGCTTGGATTTTAAATACAATATAAAAGAAACCGTTTGTCTACGAATTATTTTCAGATAGTAAATATGACATTATTGATTAATTTTTTTTTCTTGTAACGATATATTTTATGAGATCACTTTCGTTTATTTAATTTATTATGTGCGAAGAATTAGTGAAGAAAGTACTTTTTGAAGAATAAGAGAGATTCTTTTGTACAAATCATTTTACATCCTATATGAAAGGGGGAGGGAGTAGCAAATCCCAAAAACGAATGCTACAAATTTAAAATGAAACAGTCACTTCAGTTATTCTTACATATACCAGAATTTACAAAAATAGTAATAATAAAAATGATTTAGATTCAATTTGAATTAAAGAACTTCAGTACATTTCGCATAAAAAAAATTCATTGGATATCCATTTTCTTAATTTGTTAGATATAATTTAGGGGTATCTAAAATATTGATATCATATAACAAATAAATCAAAAATAAATGATAATACTTCAAAATCCCTATAAGTCGAGTAGATCTTGCTTTAAATGCGATTAGAAGAAATTAAATGGAACAAATCGTGATTGGACGCGACAAGCCTGCTATTGATATAAGTTAGAAAGCATTCGGATCTAATATTTTATCATTAGACTCTTATTTTTAAAATTTGTCTCACGAGAAAGTATTGAAATGAACTGGATACAATTATTCAATTACATACAAGATCTTGTAAAAGGAAATCCCTTTCATTTTATGAAAAAAAAAAAAAAAAGGAAAAAAAAACTTGTTCAAGCTGTTGCTGAGAATCTGATTGCTGTTGAAAGTGATTTCTGCAAGCTGAGCGGCTATTAAGCGAAGCTCCCTTAAATATTGTTTATGAGGATATTTTGCACCCTTTCTGCCATAACGGGTTTTTTAGCGAATGAATCAGTCGTTAGATGAGATAAGTATGGAGAGAGGGGAGGCCCTATCGGAAAAGAATGGCCGTTTAGCATAAGAACTCTCCAACAGACACTTCAGAACCGATGTTGCCTTCTTGTTATGAGGGATCATATAAAAATCAGGCAAATTATTTATCCCTTCCAACCAGATCTTATGATATAACGTATGTGATCACCGTACATTGTATTAACTGTATATCGTATAAGTTTGGTTCTTAAGTTTTCGACATTTTGCCAGTTTTGTGGTTTATACAGTCCTTGACTAAACAGGAATATTAAATAAAAGTATTGATTTTATTATATCTAAAATGTTACATTGATTCGTGAAAAAAAATATCCGAAACTTCAACATGATCTTTTTTTCGTAAAGCCAATGATGATATGAAATATACATAAAAAAAAGGCCTCGAAAAGTGCCAGCATTAAAAGAAATATGCAATATTTGATTTTTATTATCTTATTTTCCGTTTTACTCAAATGGCAATAATGAAATCAAAATTAAGAGGCTGTTGAAATTTATAAATGGTGGAATGCATACTCCCTATAAGTTAAGCAAAAAAAAATGTTTTTAATTTAAAATTACCTCTTGAAAGTTTTCCGAATAAATTTATAAAATTTTCGTTTTGCATGACAATTATTTTTTTGTCTATATAGGTAATATAATGTTTCTTTGTGTTAAGATGCATTGTGCAATCATGATCAAATCCAGAAATTCTTTATTTCAGGTTTGAAATCATGCATAAATTGATTATTTATAATTCGAATTATCTTTAAATTGATTATTTTTGTCTCAATTCTTTTTGGAGTTCCCACCATTATGGTAATGCATTATGTAAATCGGTGCAGTAAGTTTTTAAACAGAAAAGAAAGAGCCGGAAGTACTTTTAAATTTTTTTAATGGAACTCGTTTCATTTTTGCAAGACAAATATCTTTGTATCATTCTCGGTGGAAATTCAATATCAGACGCTGAAAGCTGCAGTCAATAGATTTTGAAATGCATGAGAAGGATTGAAAAGTGTTTTAATAAGCTTTTGATGTAAAGCCTTCTTTAAAACAAAAATGAAATCAAAAGAGAATTAATAAATACATTTATTTTTTAATAATTCAGTTTTTCTGCATAATATCTTTGTCAGATGAAATATTCATCGCAGTGAGCTACACTTTTCGGATACTTTCCTCGTGGATATCGACAGCCAATGGTAATTGTTAACTATTTAATTATTTGACACTTCTTCATCAATATTTAAACGCCTATCTCACAAAAACTGTTCAGATGATGGAAGAGGTGTCTCCTGTAGTGTTTCTCAATCTAGTGTTTTCTCCATAGCTTATGTCAATTTTCTATTGGCCTTAAACTTCGCATGTTTAGCGATGAATATTCACAGCTTTCATCTTGATGAAATTAATCACTCCATTTTCTAAACTTTACGAAGCGAAGCATCATGAATTCAAATGATATCTTTTACTATGAACTCGCGCGTACGCTTATGCTCATGTATGTGGCCTTATTTTTGAAAATATCCCTTGTTTCGTGCCTTATTATATAGTGAAGGGAATAAAACATTCTTTCTATTGGCCAATAAGCTCAAAATTTGGCATAAAACTCCAATTTTGGCCAAATATAGTTTTTTTAATAACTTGAAGTATTTTTGACTCATTCTGCACATGAAATATATAAGTAGTTGATGGATTTAGTCCAAAATTTGATACCGATCTACGATTCTGAAAACACATCGAATACTAGGAGTACAAAAATGTGCGTTTGAATTTTTTGACACTTCGTATGAAAGAAAGTAAAAAGGTTACTGAGTAGAAAAAGTTGAAGCAAATTTCCACTTTTAACAAAATAACCTATTGCATAGTGTTGAGCGTCCACATTTTTTCCCCTGTAATATCTATTAAATGTAATTTTAATGAAACAAAATATTATCCATTATAATCTAGCAGATGTATTCGCCTTGTTGTGTGGTTATATTTTGTCACTCTGAATTCCCTTTTTTGGAAATCGAATGATAGTTAAAAACGCATTTTAATATAGAAAGTCAGTAATAAACTAAAATTTAATTATATGTAAAATCCTTCATGACAAATGCAATTCTCATTTCTTTTATACCCTCCGGATAGTTTAAACGATGTTTCAAAAACACGTAATAAGAAGAAAACTCTACCTAAAATTCATAACAATAAAATGTGAGTAATATAATTATTTATTTAATGAAGCTTCATCCTTAAAGATAAATGCATTTGCTTTACTAACTACCCATTTCCGTAGGAGATTATCACATGGTGACTGTTTCATATAGACTTTTATCCCTCTCAGATAAGAGAAAAAAAATCTGTCAGTCCTTACAACTGAAACCTACTTTGATTTTGAACATTAAAAAAGTAGTTAGTTTTGGTCAAGTGGCCATATCGGGGAATCCGTAATTTTTGTGTGAAGACGTGTGCCAAATTTCATCCTTTAAAGTTGCTGGACTTTTGAGTTATTCTATTCAAAAACTGGTAGTCTTAATTTTCCAAAATAACTTGAGGGCCACGATGGCCTGATGATAAGTTCGCGACTTTGGAAACGAAGGGTCTCAAGTTCGTGACCCGATTCCATCGAGGAACCGTCGTGTGAGTGAATCTGATGTACGTTAAATCCGTTGGTACCAAGCGTCCCCCCGCTGGTGTGGTGTGGAAGTTTAGAGATGGGGTGTTAGATCATATCTCCTCCTCGACATTTGACCGTTGTTCAAAATTACGAGGTCCATCCCAAAATAGCCCTAGTGTTTCTTTAAAATGTGATGATAATATAACTAAACTAAACTAATCCAAATATTTATTCTGGCTCAACGAAACTCTTAAAGTAAATTTTCAAACTATCCAGCCAAACTTTTTGGGCTAATGTATTTTTTTTTCTATACTTCCTATGTGATAAAATCAAGAACAGACATTGATTCCCGTAGAAAATTCAAGGATATAGTGGTTGATTAGTTTTCATTCATATAAGAAAACATTTGACACTATTGCAGACATACACAGTCTAATAAAAGCCCTCAATTGGCTATATTTGGTACCAATATAGCCAATGCAGATTAAATTCTGCTCAGTTAATCATGCTATTAAGTCACTAAACACAACTCAATCAGTTTTAGTTTAGTTTAGTTTAGTTTAGTTTAGTTTAGATTAGCAACCCTCGGGCTATTTTGGGATGGACCTCGTAATTTTGAACTGTGGTCAGATGACAAGGATGGCACCTGATCTGGCATCCCTCCAAACTTCCACTCTACGGCAGCGAGAGGAGGCTCGGATTCGATGGATTTAGCGTTCACCAGTTCCGCTTACCTGACGGTTATTCGGTGGAGTTGGGTCCCGAGCCTGAAGCCCTCCCTTTCTGAAACCGAGACCTTACCACCAGACCACCACGATTTCTCCACTCAATCAGGCTAGGAAGAATTTTGTGCAAATCTGAAATATTTTTTTTAAAGATTATCCTCGAAAAATTACACCACTGGAATTTATGAAGCAATTTTATTACTGAAAGATTTTTTCTCATAAAGGAAATTTACTTTTCGAAAAATCTGTGACTTAATTCTAAACAAAAAGTTTATTCTGTGCCTTTTATGAATGCGTAAATAGTGGATAAAACCTTAATGATTTTCATAAGAATATGAAATTTAGTATGTAATATATCATTATTACTTTAAGAGATTACATTACATAATTAAATTTTAAATATGCAATATTTTATGAGCGTGCTCTCAAAGTTTGAATGAATTTCAATTTAGAATGACGCAGTACTAGAAAATCATTTAAAAAAAATCGATTTTTTTTTGTTATTGAATCATAAGTAAATAGTCTTTCTGAATGTACCTGCAAAATTTTAGTTGTAGCTTTATTTTTTATTAAGTTATTAAGAATTTTTGAAGTGGGAAAAAGAATAAGCAATGTTGCCACGCCCACTTTTTACATTCAAACACCTGTAAAAGAAGCTCATTTGGCAAAAATATTGACAATTTACCAAAGGCGTGCATTAAATTAGCTTTTAGAGTGATATATTCATTGCATAACTCGAAACTCTCCACAGTGTCACTTGGAATAAATATTCAAAAGCTACAACTGCATCGATCAAGCAGAATAGAAGAACAGCAGTAGTATACATTTGATATGCGCATTAATTTTTTTTAAAGGTGTTATGAAAAACAATGTGAATTTTCGAATTTTCGTTAGTTTTCCATCATATTTTCAATATTAAAATATAATATTTTTTTCAACAAATTTTTGCGTTTTTCAACTTTAAACAATTTAGAACAAATCGAATCATATTTTGTAAAAGTTACAGACAAATTTGATAAATTTTGTAGGATGATTCAGATGAACAAAACTTTAAATCCAATTTTCTTCATGTTGTGTTTTTGCTTGCATGCTACATTTCGAAAGCCTAAGGCTTTCTTAAAAGTGGAGATAGGGGTGAGAAATTTTTTGTGAATGTTCAGAAATATGTTTTATAAAAGTTAATGTGAATTAGCTTTAAGGTGGGTGATAATTTTAAAAAAAAATGTCCTAATTCAAAATTTCTGCTCTTTTCACATTTTTTTTACAATAAAAAAAGTTAGGAAAAATTCAAAACTGTTGGCAGAAGGACATCCATTCTAACTTTTATGTAGCGTACTAATATCTACCTAGAAAAAAAATTCTGCAGAAAAATCTTCATATTTAAAAAAGCTCAAAATTCCTTTAAAAGCCCAAAGTTTTTAAAGGACTTAAATTTTTTTTAAAAAAATTTTAGAGGAAAGTTTTTGAAAAGTTTTTTACATAAAATAAAGTGAAATATGATTTTAAGCATTAAACTTTAAAAAATAATTTTTGAGATATTGTGTCGTCTTAAAATTGTCTCAAGAAGAAGCTTTTAGCATAAGTTACTTGAAAATGTATATAAAAACTTAAATTCATTCAAAAAAAGGGTTGAGAACCTCTCTGATGTTTTTGTAAAATTAAAATATCAAAAAGGTATTTTATTTGCAGTATCAATTTCTCTACAAATTCAAAAAGATCAATCATTTTGTCTTTCCTTAATCTTATCTATGGGTATGTATGCTTCAACTTTTCCTGAAAATCATTGCAGTCAGTTGAAGAAAAAGTTTCAGTAAAAAAAAGAGCAACTCCAAGAAATAACTGATTAAAATTTCTACATTTAGCTGAACAAATGAAGGATATTTATTCTTTATCTAAAACTCTCACTTTGAGATTTTTGATATAATGTTCAATAGATATTTTGAACTGTTAATGATAGTCATAAGATTTAAATGATTATTATATGTATGATAAAAAGTTTTCTACTTTCAAAACAAAAAGGCAGTGAGCTACTTGTTTGCTGAATTTCATTCTCAAGCTTTGAAACTTTATTCTTAATATACTAAATTATTTCTAATTAGAAATAGTATGGTGTGTAAATGGCTGTGGTTAATGGTTCTAATTAGGAAATTTAAATTGGTTCTTATAGAAGTTTTAATTAGAAATTCAAATTTTGTAAGATTGCATTTATTTACAAGAAATTAATAATTTTTTATTTTTTTACTGCTATTAATTTATGTTAATTGGATTAGATTTGCTTAATTAGATGCTTATTCTTTCCTGATAAAAACTGTTTAAGAACTTTTGTCGCTCCGTTTAACGTTAAGGGGGAAGAGTGATAAAGAGGCGTATTCGATTGCATTTTTTCATTTTCAACACGCGCCTATAACTAAATTGTGTAGGTGATAGGATCACCCCTTTGTGGTCCCAGTGACTCGATTGTTTTTGCAGTGGTGGGCACGTGTTCCTTATAGGAGCTTAATTATCCCATTAGCCCATGAGAATCGTTTGCGGGGTATCGAATCCATCAGCATCCATTGAGGACACAGATGGTTGCAACCCAAATCTAGGGACAGCTGACGAAGTAATGGCCAAATGCGAGAAGGGGATTTTTCTTGGATTTTTATAGAAGTAGACGATGATAAGAAAAATAGACAAATGGCTATTATAGAATTACAATATCTGTTTATAAAATTGAGTGATAAATAGTGAGAACATCCTAAAGCTTTTCAACTTTTTCTTTTATTTCTATACTTTCTTATTGCTTCGCTTTATCGTTATTTTCACATCGTTACTGTTTTGCAATCTATTTTCCTGCTAGAAAAACGCAATGAAGTTCAGGTATACTTACTCTTCTGTCTCTGTCTCTCTCTGTGTGTGGTGAACATCAACTGTTTTCAGCAGGCTGAAGGATGTTATTTTACAATAATATAAATAATAACCTAAGCTTAGTTCGAAATCGAACGGTTTTGAAAACAAATGAAGAAAAAGAGAGATCATAATGTGGAACTGTAAATACTTAAATGATGAGAAATAGATTATTGCTATTGACGACATTCCATTCACTAATTTCTTTAGAATGAAAACAAAAAATCTTTCCAGAAGCTGCAACTAACAGTTTACAATAATACTGCTACAATTTTTAAATAAAAATCTATAAACATCAAATTAAATCCTCTTTTTTTGGAGATAGGTGTTTTAGGAAAAGCAAGACTAAAGAAGACTCTATTTGGATAAATGAAGAATATCGTTTGAGTGAAGGAATTTTTTTTATGAAAACCAATCAATATTTATCTAATTTTAATGTGAGTGAATAAAAATAATTTTGTCTATAAAGTAAATCAAATTAAATGTACATATATCCCTTTCATGTATATCCTGCCCTGTATTTGATAAAAGATACATATTAACCCTCCAGCTGCATATCCTGCGATTTCTCGGGTGGACAGGCAGTACATTTCTGTTGTGCATTTCGCAATTCAAAGTGTTTATTTTTACGACTACATATCTTTATTATATTAATATCGTGTAACACATGGTATCAGTTCACTTTCTTTGAAAAATATTTAAACTTATTTGAAAGCATCACATCTAAGTAATGATTTTTAAGAATTACGCAGCCAGAGGATTAAGGGTAATTATTGTATACAGCGAAAAATCCTTTTTGAAATTTAACACAAGGATGGAAATGCAAAGAAGGGGTGCTGTATAGAATTCTCTGTCAATAAATTTGTAAAAGAAGATATACCACATTAAATGTGCGATGCAGGTTTACTGCAATATAAATTTATAGTTGCTAAGCTTTACAGTTTCATAAATAAAGAGGCATGCAATCAACAAAAGTATGTAACTTCAAACGTCAAGTCCTGTGAACATTTAAATTAAGTTCTGCGAACATTTATTTGTTATACTGCTTGCGACTTGTAATGCAGTTATTTACGCAATTAATCGATTAGATAATTGTTATTCACGCAATTAATATATAAGAAAATTGTGATTATGTGTGAATCCGTATTCTATTTCAACAGTTTTATACATTTTATCTGACGTGTGAATTTCTTTTATTTAATTTATTAACAAAAAAAAAATCTACAATGGTCTTACTTTGAGTTTGGAATTCCATGTTCTATGCAAAACCGACTTACTTATGAATAAGGAAACCTTAAGATTGTATCTCTCTTTGTAAGTCACCTCGTATATTCAAGAAATTGAGGTTTTCAAATTAAGAATTTTTCAAAACAAGGACATAGAAAATTTCCATTTACTTTTTTTTCTCGCTCGGAAAAACATTTATACAATTACCTTCAAGTAGTCTTCAAAACGTCTGGCTTGCTATAACAGTTTTAAAAAAAGAATGCCTTTTTATTTATTAATAAGGAAAAAACTATTTGTTTTCTGAAATTGTAAGGTAAATTTTAAGAAAAAAAAATCCTTGTGTTTTAAAGAAATTACATTTTCCTTAATAAAACAATCTCAATTGTTTTCATAAATTGAATTTTTCTTGCTGTATTAAAACTTTTCTGAGTAAACTATTAAGAAATAAATACAGTTAGTAATATTCAAATAATTCAATCACTGTAATTCTGAAGCATGAGACATTTTCTTTTACTAAGCATAAAAAAAGGTTCTTACTTGAACATCGGACCTGAATTATATCAGATAACTGACTCAAACACCAATACAGGGAAGAAGAAAATAGTCATTTTTACAAAAAGTATATACTGCAATCTTCAAGAAATTCCTTGTTGAGTTATTAATAAATTTTCATTTTTCTATTTTCTCGAACTCAAATGCACTATTTTGAGTTTTTTTTTATGTTTAAAAGACAAGACTTTTTAAAAGAATAACTTACTGAATAGTTGAAATTTGATAAGCGGTATTTATACTAAAATTTCAGATTTCCAACAAATTTTCGTGCGAAATCTGTTTCTGTCTGTCCATGAATTTATAAATATTATAACTCTAAGCATGACTAGTTAGATGGATGAAATTCGGTATATGATTTGATCGCAAGAATTAAAAATAATTCTGTGTCAAATTTTGGATCAAATTCATCGAAAGTATTAACCTTTTGTCGATCCCTATCGATATGAAAGCAATAACTAAAGAATCACAATTTTAAAACGCTTCCGAAAATGTTTCCACAACTTTTCAAATTAATTAGCATCCCCATTATTGTTAATGATGTTATTAATTAATATAAATTAACACCTTTCCGAGGTAAGAGAGAGTTATGCCATAATTTCTTATCTTCATATCTGAAATTCAGCCATGATTATATTCCCCTTAACTTAAATTTATTTAATAAATGAAATTTCATTCTGTCATTGTTGAATGAACATTTTCATTTGTGGAAAACAACGAATCATTTACTAGTATTAGAAATACAAAATCTACTGTAAACTTCCTTTTTTTAGACAGTGAGTCATTCATGTTCATGGATCCTTAGGGCTATTATGGTGAATGGATCATTAAAGAAATTACATATGGATAAATTTCATAACAAATTTTGAAATATCTTCGTACATTAGCAATGTATCAATTAGTTATTCACTATATTTCCTTTTCAGAAATGAATAAATATCTTGAACCCTCCAATTGAGTATACCGCGTTTTTCATGGGTTGGCAATCAGTCCATTCTCTGTTGCATCCCGCATTTTTTTGCAGTTTAAAGTGTTCATTTTTACTATTATAGATTTTTATTATATCATATTATTATCTTGTAACATATAGTATCGATTCACATTGCTTGAAAAATATTTGTATTTATTTGCAAATGACGCATCTAAATAAGGATTTTTAAAAATTAGGCTATCAGAGGATTAAGAGTGGCGAGAAATCTTGACAGAGGCTAACAGCTAGGCAAGGAAGATTTATTCAAGTAATATAAGGGTATATGTTCTGGAGCCGAATTCTCAGAAGGATTATCGTTTATTATCTAGGTAGGCGGCCTCTGTAAAATGCCCCCCCCCTCCTCAAAAAAATGGAACCTTTTGTTTATTCTCTGTCAACTCCACTATAATGACAGCTTTGGGTTTTACATGTCATTCGATTGAAAATCAGATTCCCGATTTCAAATCTCCCCAGTATTAAAAGATCCTGATCAGAGAAGTAAACCTTAATCTACAATATATTTCTAAAGAAAGATGTTTTTCCTTTTTCTGCATTGGTTACATTAAAACTGAAAAGTTCAAATACAACGGATGGCGATTTTGGTTACAGTTTATGAAGTGAAACTCGTCATATATTTTTAACTTTGAAAGATGGTTCCAAGTAAATTTTCCTCTTTGGAGATATCAAATATTGAAATCGTGCATATCTGTTTATATAACTAAAACTGTCAATATCTCATTAGTATTTAGTAATTTAAGCGGTTCACGACTCGTATCTAAATATTGATAAAAAAAAAGGATATGGAGACTTAACCGTTTTCATTATTACCAACAATGTTTCAATTATCTAATATATAAAAATGAATTTTTGTTTGTTCTTATTTTATGCGCTGACACACCGTTCTACCGATTGCAATAAAACTATGTCACGATTTATTACTTGCACTTGCGTGAAAGTTATAGGCATAGTGCAATTTTTTTTCTAAAAAACAAAAATTCCTTTTTGTTTGTTCGCACTTCTTTTTATTCATTTAATGTTGAGAAAACTTTGCCAACATATTGCTTCGAATTTTGAAAATTTGTTTTTCATATGGCCAGCAGAATACAGGATTCTCACGAGTTGGACAGCCAAAAAATTTGTTTTTGCTGTTGACAGAAAAACAAAAAAACCTAAAACCTTGTTTACCCTGAAGTGTATTTGAATTATAAAGTTTTTTAAAAAATGAATAAATATTATTTATACTTTTCTTTTACATATCATTCTATTTCAGTGAGTGTATACATTGTCGACAAGAAAATAAATATTATTTCTATCATTCCTAATTAAATATGATAGCCGTTTCAAATTTCAAACGATATTTCTGAAATTATTTCTTTTGCAGCAGCATCGCGCTGGGTACTAGCTAGTATATAATATTTCCATAATGATTAATGGAAAGCATGCTTTTCTCTTTCTCCAACGAAAGAGCTTTGTTTAGAAGTTGATGAGAGTGTTTGCAATTTTGACCTCTCTCATGATTAATGTTTCTGAAACGGTTTTTATCAATAAAATATTTCATTTAATTTGTGTGTTATGATAAGAGCCAATATCTTTTGGCTCATTAGTCGAAATTCTTTTCCTTTCCTCCCAAGAAGGGCAAAGAAACACATCACTTTCAACTAAGCGGCGAGTAATGTATAAAAATGAAACCGTGCAGGATGAGACTTTCAGTCTAATCTCCTCCCACTGGACGTTTTTGAATCCATTGCGACGATTAATGGATGGCTGCTAGCTAAAAAGCTTCCATTAAACGCTTCCTGAAGGCTTGTTGGACACTTCCCGGGGGGCGTCGTTTCATGATTCAATTACCATTTCATGCTGTAATCGACAGGAAATGAATGGATATCCCCCCGCAATGGATCGGGGAACACTATTTCGCTTACAGGATTCGATGCACTTGACAATTAAATTGGGCACGCTTTTCAAATGTTTGGGCGAATCCTCTTGTAATTTATCGGAGGCGATTTGATACAAAAAGTGGTCTATGAGCCTTCGCTTTAGGAGTACAGTTAACTCACCAAAATTTAAATGAAAGGGAAATGATTTAATGAATCCTGTCATGTAGAAATTTTTGTTTAAAAAATGAACTGTTTTTTAAGGGAATAGACGCTATTAGGCATTATTGCCAATAATTCACTTAGAGTGATAAAATTTTTATTCATATGAATTAAAATAAAAACGTCAAATATCTTTAAAATACTCTTTAAAACGAATCATATTATTTTTTAAAAATGAAAAGGTACATTATTTTTTGAAATTTTAAAATATTCCAGGCCATTTTTTTAAGCATTTTTTCTGCTATTTTTTCTTTATTACCCAATATAAATTTATTTGGAATAAAACTGTGTACAATTTTATAATTCCCATCTGGTGTGGAGTGGAAGATTTGGAGATGGGAGGTGCCGGTTCAGGTGTCATCTTCGTCATCTGGCTGCGGCTCAAAATTACTATGTACTTCCCTAAATAAACCCAGTGTTTCTTTAAAACAGAACATTAATAAAACTAAATTAAATCCGTAAAAAGATGGTAAATAGCAAAATGAGATATAAAGTAAGCTCAAATTATTTTATGAATGAGTTCTAACAATATGGAATTGCCATTTTAAACATTCATTTGCAGTATATTGAAAAGTAACTCTATATGCATTAATTAATTATTTGTTTTGGGGAACATACTTGTTATCCTCTTTTCAATAAAAGTACTGAAGCGGTAAAGAATCTTTTTCTCCTTATTATTTTTGTTCCCAAATGAATTAAAATGTGAACATCAACAAAGAGTTGCGCAAAATGAATATATTTTCTACATAACTGTTGAATAAATCTTATTTGATTTTAAAATCTCACTAAGGAACCCCCCCCCAAATAATTTAAATTTACACTTATTACAGTTCGTGTATTGGATGCTTCTTTAAAATTTTGTTTGAAACATTTGCAAACTCATGTCTATTCTTCTGAAAATTCTGCTAAAAGTATTCGACAACCATTTCGGATGATTGTGGAATTTGGTTTTGCCCATCTTAAAAAATTTTCTTTCTTTTTCGAATCCTGTAATGCTAGAAAAAGATATGCTACTTATTGATCAAAGGGACCAAGTAGTCGAGACTGTATATCGTAACAATAATAAAAAAATTTGGTGAATTTTGAAAAGAAATTTAAAATGACACTGGAATTTTTTGTCATTTTGTACTCTTGATGCATTTGATTTCATGGTCCCCAAAATGATTTAATTTCATGCTGTAGAAAAGAATATTTTTTTTAAAAAAATAAACATGGATTATTTAATTAACCTTCTTTTTGTACTAGCTGCAAAAATAAAATAAAATGTAACACAGTTGTTTGATACTGTAACTTTAAATCTGTGTTGGTCTATAGTTTTATTCTTTTCACTTTCTTTTCTATTGAATTTTGCACTAGTTATTATAATCATCTTCCAAAGGACTAATTTCAATCATATGGTCTCGAATTTTCACCTCGTATTAATACATAGTTGATAAACATAACTGCAGATCGTTTAGTAAATATTTTGATGAAAAAAAGTAATCTAATAAAAAAATTCTAATTTTTTTTCTAATAATTCCCATGTATGATAATGGTTATTAATAAATATGATAACAATATATATAAATAAAATTTATATCTTAGAACTTACAAATGCCACTTTATTGCCCTGAGAAAAAGCCGGGTTGATATAAGCTGATTTTATTTCAGTTTATTGTATTGGAAACTTTAACACTAGTTTTCTCAATCTGATTTTTCCAAAATTTTGTCTGCTACAAAATATTAAGTCAATCACATTTTTATAATTACATGAAATTTTTTCTGCTTATTCTTAAATGCATACTTAATAGAACTAGGGATAAATGGATAAAAATTTTGATTAGAATTTATTCTAAAAATGTTCAGAGTGAAAAACTCTCATATTTTCCAAAAAACATTTCCCAAAATTTTGAGCAAATTTTTTCTTTATAAATTAATATATTTAACAAAAATTCAATCACTAATTCTGTTAAATACATTGTGAAATCTCTTTAGAAAATTAGGGAAAGAATGTTGAAAATTGCACGAGAAGCATTTAAAAAAAAAAAGTCAATAATTTTTTAAAGTTTAAAATATTTAAATTTGTAACTTTTGAACCTGGAAAATATTTTATAAATTTAAGTTTATGCATTGTTAATATATATCTATTAGAAAATTGGAAAAATTTATTGGAAATTGTGAAGGGGGGGGGGAATTATGGTACTTAGTTCCCCTTAAAGCTAGCTTTCTTCTCATAACAATTGCCTTTGTTTATACTTCCGAACATTTTGTACGCATTTCTAGGACAGGAAGACCTGTAAAAATAACTCATTGCATCTTACATTCTTTCTTTGAATCCCGTGGAATGAAAAAACAACACATACTTGTAAAAAAATTTTAATATAACTTAGAAAAAAAAGGGTAAAAATTCACAAAATTCAATCGGGCAGTTTCTTTCCACAAATTACATTTAGCAATCTTCACAGTCCTCATCTGTACTAGCAGGAGTCACTTTAATTTTGTAAAATACTTTTTTTGTTGACAACCAGCTGTAGCTGTTATCAAATTTCAAGACGTCTGTAATTTAAAGGAGTATATTAGTTTATAGAATTCCACCAAAGTTATTGATACTGAAATCTTCTTATTGGCATTTCATTTATTATAGAATGGTTTGTGACACAGTACACTACCAAGTATCCGGCCTAATATGACAGAAGGACTGGCCAGATAACAAAAAAGCCGAATAAGTCAGAGTTCTATAAACTCGCATATTTGCCCGCCAATACCAGAAGACAAAATTTTTATACCCAAACCCACTGTTACAATACGTAAGTTCTTGCTTCTTATTGAGCACTAAAGCCCTTCGTTTATCTCAAGTCACAAAGAATGTGAACGTGGCCGTGGTCCAGAGAATCATAGAAGTCGTTGCCAGTAATATGCCGAGTTAAAATAGAAGGCTCTGTACTGGTAGTTTATATATGTTTATATGCTGCACTGCACATTTCAAGAATTTGTAATATAAAAAGTAAGTTAAAGCATACAGATATTTAACATAAGTTCTTAACTTAATGCTGGAAACATAAACAAAACATTAACGTTAACCGCAGACCATAAAAAAATTGACTCAAATTTATGTTATTTTTCTACTGATAAATGATATACAGATATGAAAACGGTAACCATAAGATAAAAATAAAAACTCAGTCTTTAGTGTTAGAAAAACCAGGCTGGATAGTCCAAAAAGCCGGAAGTCACGAATCGAATACTCGAGCGTGCACTGTGTTAAAAACAAATTAAAAATACTTAAACAATTTCAAAAGCAAAAAAAATATATTCTTTGATGCGATTAAATTGCTTTGTCTACATCATATGTATTAATGTCCATAAATTAAGCGGCAAACACAGAATGCTAAACTTTTGCCCTGGAAAGTAAAATGTTTCACCATAGGAAGATGATATAGTTGCTGGTTTTGGAAACAGGCTTTACTGACTGACTGATAACAATGCAAATATTGCTAGCCCTAAAATAGGCATATAAGACACACATCCGAGCAAAAAGTGAAGCGGAGCAATTTTATTTTTAAAGTTATATTGTATAAATAGTGAAAAATATCTATAAAAGCATCATCTCATTCTTGGTGATACCTATACATGACTGAAAGAATTGCGTTAAATATTTCAATTAATTTTTCAGAATATGTTTCATTTTTCTACATTGATATAAACTTTATTTTAATTTCTAAAAAAAAATATGTTATTATTCTTATCCTTATTAAGGATATTTGGCCGTGAGTCTATTTTCATAAAATAACTACTCGGTTCCTTTAACTAAATTATTATATTAATTTATTCTATGCAGCTTGATTACAGTTTTGAAACCCTCGAAAGCCAATGATTTTATATTGTTGTGGATTCTTGAAAGTCTCGTTTTATATAAAGAGCAGCTTCTTATAAATATCATAAAAGATAAACTCGAAAACCGAAAAAAAGGTTTTCGAGAAGATTCAAAAAATTTTATGCATACTTAAAACAGGTGAATATCCAATTTAGTTTTTTTAACACTAAAGTAATTGTTCCAAAATAATGATATTGTAATTATGCATAGAATGAATGGAAATTTTGTTAAGATTAGAAAAATAGAAAGTTCTCAACGGTACAGACGCAGAAAAATGAAAAATGAATATTTATACTAGTAAAATTAAAAGAAAAAACCATACTAAGACTCTAAAATGGAAAATTTCTATAAATATAAAAAATTACGTATCTTGTAAACTTGAAAGAAATATTTAATGCTGCAATAATAATAAAAATAGTTTTAGAAAGCAACATAAAGAGTTTTTATCAATCTAGATCAAAAATACGTATTGCAATTCTTTCAGTACTCTTTAAATAGCATCAAAAAGGAGATGATGGTTTTATGGCATTCATTTCATTTTCATCATGGTTTAATTTTTAGAAAAATATCAATTCTTTGTTTGACAAAAAGCGTTTAATTTTGGTAATATAAAATGCAAAAAGTGCGGCAAGAAATCTAATATGTTTTAAATTTAAGAGGAGGAGAGCCTTATATTTTAATATTTTTGAAACTCTTTTACAAGTTTTAGAGAGTTTATATAAATAATGTTTCTTGCCAAATAATTAGAATTTTTTAAGTACGAGAATCTCTGCTTCAAAGCAATACCTAAAATCTCTTTCTACACTATCTATCAATAAATATTTAGACACCCATTGAAATTAGAATGCTTGCGGTCCTGATCTATGTCGCGCCATCTGCACTTAAATATCATGTAGAAAGCAGCACTGGCATTAATCACATGCAAGATGCCATGCAATTCCGAATTTTCTGATCTTCGGAAAAGGTGTAATTCCCAGATATCATAAAAATTGCTGATCCTTAAGGACAGGTAATTTCTACGAAGATTTTCTATTTCTATGAAGGTCCTTAATCTAATGAGTTAATCATTCCAGAATAGATAGTGACTTTTGTGATTGTTAGAATAGACTTCGACCCGGTAAACCCAAGAAACTAATAGATAGAGACCGACGACAGCTGTCCCAAGAATTCGGATGCATCGTACCAAATCAAAATCTTACCTATTCCTAGAATTTCAATAGGCATCCGGGATTACTTTTGCCATAAATTTAATCCTAAAGTAAGCACATTTGCTTGGTTTCCATGGTCGTGCTGCAGCCCACAAGCCTTTGTTTACGAAATCCACCCACGCCGCTAGGTTTAGGTGGTGCAAAATTCATCGCAGTTGAGCCATATATGAGTAGAAACAAATTCTATGGAGTGATATATAAAGGCTCAATTTCTATTAATCGAATGGCAGAGTCTGAATTCGCCTTTGCATGGAAAACATCTTTTGCCAGAATGCATGGTGCCTACAGTAGATTTGGTGGAGGTGGAATTATGGCCTGGAAATGTCTCTTGTGGTATGGACTAGGAAACTTGATCCCAATTCATGGTAATCTCAACATCGACTTCTGCTCCACTATTCTAGACAACAATGTACTTCCAACGCTGTGGCAATTTTATGAGTTGGATTATTCTAGATTGACAATACCACTTGTCATGGTGCGAGGTCAACGATAGATTGATATGATGACAATGTGATAAATCAGCTGGACTAGCCTGTCCGGAGTTCAATCCTATAGAAAACTTTTGGGATGAGTTGGATAGCCAAATCAAGGGGTGCCACAACCGTCCATAATTTGCGAAAGAACCTAATGTCCTTTCCGAACAGAGTGGAAGAATAGATCAAAGTATGCCATCCGAATATCTGTGGAAAGCATGCCCCAGAGCGCTAATGAGGCATTTGCCTCAGGTGGAGGAGGGGCCAAGGTGGCCTGGTGTTAAGGTCTCGGCTTCGGAACCGGAGGGTTTCAGGTTCGAGACTCAATTCCACCGAAGAACCGTCGTGTGAGGGGGTCTCTTGCACGTTAAATCTGTCAGGCAAACATCCTCTCACTGGTGTGGCATGGTGTGGAGAGAGGGATGCCAGTTCAGATGTCGTCCTCGTCATCTGACCGTGGTTCAAATTTACGAGGTCCGCTCCCAAATAGCCCTCGTGTTGCTTTAAAACGGGACGTTAATATAACTAAACTAAAGTACTTTTTGAAGAATAAGAGAGATTCTTTTGCACAAATCATTTTACATCCTATATGAAAGGGGAAGGGAGTAGCAAATCCCAAAAACGAATGCCACAAATTTAAAATGAAACTGTCATTTCAGTTATTTTTACATATACCACAATTTACAAAAATAGCAATAATAAAAATGATTTAGATTCAATTTGAATTAAAGAACTTCAGGACATTTCGCATGAAAAAATTCATTGGCTATCCATTTTCTTAATTTGTGAGGGGGTCTCTTGCACGTTAAATATGTCAGGCCAAACGTCCTCCCGCTGGTGTGGTGTGGTGTGGTGTGGTGTGGTGTGGATAGAGGGGTGCCAGTTCAGGTGTCGTCCTCGTCATCTGACCGTGGTTCAAAATTACGAGGTCCGTCCCCAAATAGCCCTCGTGTTGCTTTAAAACGGGACGTTAATATAACTAAACAAAACTAAGCCTCAGGTGGAGGATTTACCAAACATTGATTATGAGTAAATTGCATTTATCTCTTTTATTACTCGTATCCAGTTACTTATTGATAGATAGTGTATTTGTATATTACTTTGGAAAAAATGAATTTCCTTACATGTACCAGGCTTTTCACACAGAAATGTTCCTGATTCTGGAACCAAATGACAGGCGACACGCTCTGGAGGATTGAGTTCTTCCAGTCCCTCTCCATCTTTTCGGAAATAAAATGCAACGGCGATGTCCTGCGTCGAAGTTTCAAACTCCCATTCCACCTTGCTGTTCGCTTCTGGTACAGAGATATCCACTATACGCCATGCCATTCGAGGCACTTTAATGCACGAAACACCCTCTTCATCTACCAGAGACTTTCGCAGAACATATTTCTCAGGAGGTATCAGGCTTCCGAAATTAATCTAGAAAGAAAAAAATTTAACAACTCTCTAATAACGATTGAAAAGCGACTTTTTACTTACTTATTAATCTAGAAAGGAAGACTTGAACAACTCGCCGATAACTATTGAAAAGTGACTTTTTGCTAATTCGGTTTTCTATATTTGATTCGTAATAAAAAATATTTTTTGAAATTCTCCATAAAAGTTACATGCTGTGAATTAAAATATCAACAGTTCTTCGAGGAAATATTTTTCTTCAAAATTTTCAAATAACTTATTAAACAGGAAAATAAAATCTTTTTGTGGAATTTCCATGTCAACTTCAAGTTGAATCTCGTTTACCTCCATTTATCATCCAAGTGCCAAAACCTTTCTATATATTTTTCGTAGCAGATGAATATATACAGAAGATTAAAAAAAAACTCTGTTTAAAAGCCAAATTTATGATTAAATCCGTATAATTACTTAATTTTGCTTAATATGAATTTGTAAGATGAGTTTATACTTTTTGGAATTTTTTTATGTATAAAGTCACATTTGCTTTAATCGAAATATTTTAAAGATAATATGAGATGTCATGTGAAAAATAATCTCATACGCTATATGCAAATTAATCCCGAAGTCTGCCAGCGTCCTGGCATAGGGGTAGCGATATATTTTTCATATTTTAAAGATAATATGAGATGTCATGTGAAAAATAATCTCATACGCTATATGCAAATTAATCCCGAAGTCTGCCAGCGTCCTGGCATAGGGGTAGCGAATCTTCCCCCTGATTTGGAAGTCCCGGTTCGGGCATGGTTACTATTATGTGTTCTATATGTGAGTCGTGTGAATGTGCCCACTGTAAAAAGGGGTTGCGCAAGCGAATGTGAATCATGAAGTAGTAAGTCGTACTCTTGGCCCTAGTTGGCGTTACTGAAAAACAATGGAAGCTCATTTCGACTTAAATCGCTGACTATCAGTGGGAGGGCTTTCATAGTGTCATTGGTAACAGCAACAACAACAACAACAACTACAATTCCGAAGTTTTCTGCAACCAACCCTCAGAACATTTTCAAAACAACAGCATAAGTAAGTATCGCAAAAATAAGATAGCGACAATTGTTTAATTTTAACCTCTAGTTGATTATTGAAAAATTGAAATTCCTAGATTTATTTGTGAGATTGGTAATTCAGTTACAAGACAAAAGATTTCCTATGAAAAAATGATGAAATCTTTTATAAATCAAAATTTATCATACACTGCATTATTAAAAGTTATCGTGAGTTTAAAATTTTTGTGTAAAGAAGTCTATCCGAAAAATCTCCAAATTTATATTTCTTGCATAAGATAATTATATGTGAGGCTCAAGATAATCTGTGAATAAATTAAAGTCACAGCTGACTTAGAAATTGATTACAAAATTGACACCTTAAATTAAGAAATGGTATTAAAAAATCTAATAATAAAGTGCAAATTGCCCATAAGAAGATTTTTATAAATCTCTGTGATAGAAAAAGTCTCCTCAGTTTGAAAGGAAGTATATATAAGCCTTTATTTTTCTGGGAACTGTCATTTAAAATGATGGATCAAAATTTAATATCCGTGGATTAAATGGTCGAGTCTTTAGAAAAATCAACATATATTAGGAAATTATGTAGAAATGGTTCATAGGCGATGGAGGTGTCATGATGTGGGAGGAGGGGGCGAGTGTTGCTGAACCGAACAATGCGATTTTTAGAAGGAAAGGTGAATAAACATATGCATCTTCATATTTTGAAGAAAAATGAGAATGCCAGAGCAGAAAATTGTCCTCTGAAACACAATTTACTGAGCACCAGGATAACGATATTAAACGCACCTTCAAGCCTTGTCAAGAATGGTACATTTGTCATGTTAAAAAGCAGCTTTATGGATCATCCCAGTGTCCCGATTTAAAGTTAATCGAACATGTATGAAAATAAATCGGTCATGAGCTCACAAAACAAAACATAAGCAGGATTTTAAAATTTTTTTAATTCAATGATACTTGGAGCAACATTTAAATTCAAATAACACACAAAGAACTGTGGTCATACCATAGCATTTTACAAAAAATTTTTTATATTAGGTTGGTGCGTATGAAATGTCGGATTCTTAAGTGATT
>JAPMOQ010050464.1:1426397-1442636 GCA_026543055.1 Argiope trifasciata
TATATATATATATATATATATATATATATATATAATATTGGGGAATTGAAAAAATCCTTTTTTCCTTTTAGAAAAGGTTTTTATATATATTTTTATCATGAGAAACTAAATTGCCAGAAAAACCAATTTCAGATATTCTCACAAAAAAAAAATTTTTTTTAATAAGTTTCATTTCAATTACAGTTAATTTCTATTTAATGCCTAATATAAAAAGTAAAATGTATACAACTTAAGGAAGAGAAGGAGGAATATTCTTCATATTAATTTTACACCACTGCCTTACTCTTTGCAAATTTATTAAATCGTGATGAGAGTCATCGCTGTTTGAGGAGCAGTCCGAAAAATCTATATTTTACACTATCAAAACTAAAATTTCTTTCAGAATCTGATAAGCCATCAGAAATATACTTTCTGTCAATCGCTGAACGTTTTCAAGTAGCAATTTCTGTAAGAAAAAAGCAGCAAAAAGTGAAGTTTGAGCGGTACGTGCCTTCAAATACCTGAATTTAGGGAGAGTTAACGACATCTGTTGGCCATCAAACTAAACGTCTAACATTTTATGTAATTTTTTTTGATGTGATGGATGTGCTCCTCAAGTAAGGAAGACATACATATACCCCCGGAAGTCGCAAGATGAGCAGATTTTGCTACATTTGGTTGCCAGTGGATATCGCGGAATGAGCAGCCAGAAGGGTAAGGCTCAATCAATAGATACTTTTAAAAGTTGCCATTACTGAATTATCAGTATAAATTAATTTTCATAGTCAGTGTGAATCGCATTTTTTTATTAACTTTAATATTTTGTCATTGACAAAATGGTCGATTGCATGTAAATAAAATATAGTGAGTGGCTAGTTTATATTTAAGCTCAATGAAAAGATATTCATTCTCTGTAAAATTCAAAACCAAAAGGGAAATTGTATTCTAATATAGCATATTAAGTTATTAACAAGTAGATGCAAAAAGGATGAAAGGCAAGAAAGTTCTCTAATTTGGTAGAATTCTGCCTTTTCTTTCTTGATTGTTTTAAGAATTTCGGAAACATTATAGTGTATTATTTCACTTTTAATTACAATATTTCGATTTTAAAAAATAATAACAAAAACTGTCTTACCATCTCTATTGGAAGCTCTTTGAAATGTATAACCATCCATATCTAGTATGTAAGAATGCTTTTCGATAACTTTTCCGGTCTAGAAAATATATGGTGATTATTTTCGATGAGAAATTAAGAAAACAATTGCATTACATTAATCATTATTGAATAATTAGAATTGAAATATTGTTTATTTTCTAAGTAGACTCTAAATCATTGAACACTTATGAATCAATTTGTAGATTCCAGCTATTATTTTCTGAAAAGCACTTTTAATTTCTAAGAGTTTCAGCAAAATTTATTTTTTGTTTATTTATCACACGCAGAATGTTAAGTTTGAAGATTAGCCATGCCCCAATGTTGATCTGCTTTCGCTCTGATTTTTGAAACCATAAGGAAGTGAACACGAATGTTTGTTCAGAAATTTTTTATCGATACAGGAATGCATTCATTTCCTCAATACCTGTGCTAAAAATATAGCGATTCCCTTACAACTCTAATACCTCAGAGATTTTAAACCTTAGATAGAATTGTCATTGCATCTCAGTAAATTTATTTAGAGGGAGAGAATACCATTCAGTAAATGTGTTTGGGAGAGAGAGATTACCATTTGAATTATATTATAACAGGACATTGATTTCAGTTGTCATTGATATGAGACATATTACGAATATTATTTTACCTTTAGATTGGTGCAGCTAAATAAACACCATAGATCACCAATAACGTAGAAAAAATTCCACTCAAGTAATCTATAACTGGGATCTGTTCTACTAATAAAAATGAATGTATGTGCTTTAAAACTCTACAGGGAGCACCGTTGGACATCTAGCTACCAAATTTGGCAAAGATATAATTTGGAAGATGGGAATGTTTTTTGGGAAATTTTTGAAAATTTAATTAAATAAAAATTAATAGAATTGTGAAGTTTTCTCATGATAACTCCCGAAATTATCACAGATAAAAAAAATGTGTACACTATCTTAATATTCAAAAACAATTTCTTTTAGTGCTATAAATTTTAATAGGTGGGAAAACATTTTCTGAATTATGGCAATTTAAAAAAAAAAATTTCTCCAATTTTGAACAATAGATTACATGATTTACTGTAAAAGTGAAACCGTTTTCCTTAATTCATGAAATATGGATTATATGATTTTCCCCCCATTGCTGAAAATTAAGGAAGAAAGAGACTTTTTAATGTATGTATAGCTTACTTGGCAAACAAATTGTTAAAGATGAAATAGACAATTATGTTTACAAGCCCTATAATGCTATAGAGCTTGACTCTGTTTGGATGATTCATATATTTAATGAATTGAGCACTCATTAGTCTATTAAATTAATGCGACTTTAATTTCAGTCACAGTTTGATATCTATAAATATTTTCTTAAGGGAAGGCACACCACTGACTGTTCAACTTGCCCGAAGACACTCAGATAAATATACTGAATGACCAAGCCGCCGAAACAGTAATACTTGTGGAAACTGTGGTTGAATAATAAGGGCCATCATTGGCCATGGTACAACACTTTAAGTCAGACCCATCTAATCGTGTAACCTCCGGGGTGGCGAGAGCTAACCATTATGCCGGAAGCTTCTCATTCTCATTTCGAAATGCTCCCCTAGGGAGATTTTCTTAAGGGAATCATGACTGCATAGTTATGCATAATCAATCTCACTGAAATCGAATACTATTCCTGGCAAACCAGGCAGTTAGTATGTAATATAAAAAATTCGAAAATGAATTGAAGGAGGATTATGATAATAGTTCTTCGAAATAGTCTTTAAACAGATATTTGATGTTAAATGTACTTTAATTTACATTTTTTTTTTAAGTTCTTCCTACCTTTAGGCTCATCTCTTCCATTTCCTTTATGTCGTGTTCGAAAAGATAGGCTAAAAACTTGAGTACATCTGACTTTTTGACTGAAAAAGCAAATCCTAAAACAGAGATTCATATTTAGGCACATTAGTGGAATTGTTTTTCATACCAAAATATTTAACACTGAAGTATAATTTTAAAAGTCTATAAATTTTCAACTAAATGGTTATAGAAAGATGCCATTGCAGTCAAAAATAAAGAAGTGCAGTTCAATTTTCTTTCCTGTGATAAAATCAGAACTGTTTGGTTTTTCCTTTTATACCATGAAACGGCTCTACATTTTACGGATCAATATGTATCATGGGATAAGAAGTGGTAGGGGCAATGACTTAGAAATGTTGAATATATTATCCACCATTCAGGAATTTACACGAAGAACACATTTTTCCGCTACAGTTTTTCTGAAGGAATGACAAAATAAGCAGGGCCCGACTTAGCCTAAATGGGGCCTGGTTCAAAAACTTCTTTGGGGGTTCCCCTCTGCTTCATTACCTTAGAAATAAAGAACCATGCATTGAATAACATAGAACTTATCTATGGTATTTTCGTTGATACAAAATGCTATTTAAATTTAAAACTAAAAACACTCTTAGTCTTAAATCGAAATACCACATTTAATCATTGAGTTTAAAATGCAATCTGACAAAATGCTAAGACAAGATTTATATTAGAAAGCTTTCTACAACTATCTTAAGCCTCTGTCTATAAAAGACAATATTTGACTCTTTCTATTCGATTTGCCTCCCCCCTTTGACGTGAGGATCTGGGGCAGCCGCCCCGCATGCCCCTACCTTAGTCAGCCCCTGAGAATAAGAGCAATGAAAATTTTCTTAATGTTTTAGAATTATTATTAATTTAAAAGTTTAACTCCTGAATTGAGGGTGGCATGTTGAACATTTGTCTGTCATTAGATCTGACAAATATCATATTCTATGTAATGCATCGTCATATCAGCTGCAGAACCATCTATAGGCACAAATCGACATTTGTCTGCCATTGGCTGACAAATTTTTTATTCTATGTAATGCATCGTCATATCAGCTGCAGAACCATCTATAGTTACAAATCGGAAACTACGCCAGTAAATTCGGGTTTTGCTACAACAAAAATCCGTTTCCCTATTGTCCAACTTCCCATATTTTGATTCGTTTGCTTTGAGCTTATAAAATATTTAATAATAAATAAGCCATTCAAAATTTATTTAATGCACTAGTTGATACTGGACACGTTGCTGCCGCAGAAGAAATCATTTTGGAAATATCACTTGAAATTTGAAACAGCTATCTTGTTTAATTAGGAATGATAGAAAGAATGATATTTGTTTTCTTATCGAAAATGAATACATTCATTGATATTAAATGATAAATAAAGAAGAAGTATAAATAATATTTTTTTTAACTTTAGATGTAATAATTGTACTATGCTTTTAACCTTCAGGCAAGTGCAAGCAATAAGTTGGCAAACTCAGTGCGTTTATAGGACTGAGCAATGAGTTTGTCTCAGTCATATGAGCGCACATATATAATACTTACAAAGAAAATATTTACATACATATAATTTTAAATACTTACAAATAAAAATTCATTTTTACATATTAGTTATACGTCTCTGAAAATTTTCAAAAAAAAAAAAACAGTTTAAGAGTCCATGCAACAAAAACTTGCTGGAATCAAATTTCAATTGTCATATTTACAAGTTTTCTTTATCAATTAAAAAAATTAAAATGACAAATGATGACAATCTTTAAAATTCTAATAGAATTCTAAGCTAGATTAGTGCATTTTAAAATTTTCTCTCTTGTAATGTGGAAAAAAAAAGCTTTTGTATTTACTTTGGAAACTATTTTGTCACCTCCCCAAAGAAAATAACGAAGAATTATTTTTTAAAAAATTAGGAAATATTTTATGTTAAGGATAATTTCTTAACTGTATACAAAAATTTATCAAATTGAACTAAATAGGACCTGAATATTTTTTGTACAACCCCTACTCTACTTTTCCTAAATTTTTTCTCCGAGGTATTCAAAGTCAAATAAATTATAAAATTGAGTATTAATTAATAATTACTTAGAATATTCCATTAAAAATAGTAAAGATGATTAGTGCATTTTAAGAACTTTCAAGAATTCTTTTAAGCTAGGAGAATTTTTTATAAGTGTGCAAAAGTATTGAACGAAACAGTTGACTGAAATTTTTCATTTGATATGTGAATTCATGATCCCCACAAGTCTTGCTCTAAATTTATAACTGAAAGCAGTTTTTTCATAGATTTACTGATTAAAGATTCAAAACTTTAATCAAACTTACTAACGCAAATAATATAAAAGTAAATGACAAAAATTTGATTATTATTAAAAGAGAATCTAGCAATACATTAACTATAAATTTCAAATGTAAACTACTCAAAATTTCTTCAAATTTATTAGAAATTGGCAAGTAAAGTCTGAAATCAACAGAAGAATTTGAATTTCCTTAATGAATCTATGAAATTTTTTACATTATGTTTGAAAAATGAAAATTTACCTTTGAGATCAAGGAACTTGAAAGGCAGATATCTAACTGGACATCCGTCTTTGTCAGGGCCAATATAACCTCTGGGAAAGCATTGATCAATAAGCTAAAATAGAAATAATAACTGTGTCGGTAACTGAAAATTAAATAAATGGTTATAAAAGTAACTTCTGTTTTTAAAAAAATGTTTTGGTTGTAAATGCTTTGCAAGAAATTTTATAATATGAATAATGTCTTATGATACTTCATTTAAAACATAAAATGCGTAAAGACATGAAATTCAATCTACGTACAACGGCTTTCCCAAAACTGCTGTTAGTAATTACTTTCAATTATAAGCACAGTTAATCACAAACTGATTACTCCGATCCACCGAAAGGCACACGGAAAAACTTGCATGACAGTAACTGATGGGAACTGTAGTCTCTAGGGCCATCAGCGGTCACAGTATAACCCCTCCCTAAGGAAGTAGATCCCTTCATCGATGTGAGGCGCCAAACTCCCACCATTTCGTGTACTCACATATGTGGCGAGAACCAACTACCAGTCTAGAAATTTCTCCTCCTCAATTACGTGGTATCCACAGTGGGACTATAAACATGGGTCACAATATATGCATTTGTTCAGCTCTTAATGTAATTAATTATAACAAGCATATTTCATTTAATATTTTAATCTCTTAACCGAGCAAATAACAATTTTTAAATTCCAGTTTTTCCAGATCGTGAATATGAATATAATAATTATGCACATTTGTAACATTCTATAATGTGTTTGACTCAGTTTATGGTGTTTGAAGACTACAGGAAATGAAGAAGCCTATAAAAAAGTAGTTTTAAGAGAAAGAAAAATATTTCATCAAAATTATGAAATTCTGCACAAATTAAAAAGATTTATCTCCTTGCGAGTTCACAATTTTCTTAAGATTTAAAAAAAAACTAAGTTTAAAGAAAGGGTAACAATAGATACTATAGTCAAAATTGATATGCAGTTTTAAGAGCTTTAAGAAGTGTTTAGAAAGATCCTACTTTAGTTTAGTTCAATTATATTAACCTCCCATTTTAAAACCATACTGGAACTGTTTTAATCATTATTTTGAACGGCGGTCAGACATCCAGAATCACACCTGAGCTTACACCGCACCGTCACGCTTGCGAATCACACCACTGGGAGGACATTTGAACCTCATACCTAGAAATCAGGACATCGCTACCAGATCCAATCAAGAGTGCCAGAGGCTAATCAAGTTAGTTTAGTTATATTAACGCCAAGTTTAAAAGTTTTAAACACTAAAACTGTTTGGGGATTGATCTCGCAATCATGAATGGAGGTCAGATTACGAAGACGACACCTGGATTGCCCTGTCCAAACTTCCATACTAGCCAGCCATGGTCTTTTAAATATTACTTAAAGAGTGACAAGAAAGAGTCTGTTAAAAGTGCAGACCGAAGTTGCTTCTTGGGGAAGAGAATGGAAAGAAATTAAGTACTAACATTGACAGTGACTGTAAATAAATCTACCAACTTTCTGGTGTAAGTTTATGTATGGGTAACTTACCAAACTTTTTAAAGGTATAGGTATAGAATTGTTCGAAAATGCAAACTCCATTAGCAGTCCTTTCGAGGCAGCCCATATAGATAATAATTTATGTCTGCATCAATTATAACAATAACATTTTTTATCTAACGGTTGCATGAATCTCAATTGGTTGAATAACAATTTTAAAACAAAAGACATAGATTTCGTTTATTGAAATTATAGTTGAGTTTCTTTAAGTGGTTTTACATATAAATTACTGTCATTTACAGAAAAATGAAGCCATGTTTTCAAGAGTCGAAATTTTGGGTTAAGAATATATATAGATATATATATATAATATATATATATTACAAGTTCAGATTTTTTTTGTTTATATTTCTAACTCAAATAATTTATTTCCCTTATTTGCTCGCTAGTTATATGAAATTTTCTGTTTTACTACTATCAAAAACTATGATTCTATGAGTAGGATTTACAGAGCAAAGTGATTTTACGAAATAATAAAAAGTATTTTGAGGTCAATACAATAAACTAATTTCCTAACCATTAGATAAATACGTAGCAATTAATGCAAACTATCCCTCAAAGTGATCTCGCAGAAAAATAAAATAAAAAAACAACAACTTCAGAAGTGAATGCCAAGTGAAACTTTCAAACTAAATTCAAGTGTATCAAATATACAATTCAAATTTTAATTTATTTAACATTTCGAAAAAAAATTCTTACTGGCCCTATTATACTAAATGAAACAATTGGCAAAATTACAATTTTTTAATTCTCGAGGTTTGTCTAATTTCATAATGAATAAATCAAATTTATTTTCAACGTATTATAAAATATTTAAACAATTTATATTTTATTGACGTTTTATATACATTTCTCTAACCTCTTTCCAATAACCAGTTCTTTAGCAATGTGAAATAGGCAACACTTGCAATTTTGAAAGGGAAAATTGAATTGTAAATTGCAATTGTGAAG
The DNA here is from genome assembly GCA_026543055.1 of Argiope trifasciata. Lineage (NCBI taxonomy): Eukaryota > Metazoa > Arthropoda > Arachnida > Araneae > Araneidae > Argiope > Argiope trifasciata. Next base: position 1,434,407 of record JAPMOQ010050464.1, read on the forward strand.
TAAGGAGTTTCACCCCCACCCCTCATTCGTTTTACATCTATAAAAATATTGCAGAAAAAATTACGAAATCTGCATTCTCAAGCAGTTTACCTATTATATTATTTTATAAAATAAAACTGTTCTACTAAATTTCAAAGCAAAAACTTTCGTTTAGAATTTAAACTGATAAATCAATCACTGCTTAAAACAGAGACATAAATTTTGCAGAAAAATAGAGATCGATCACAAATTTATTTCAAGTTAAAATTATCAACTTTTTCTAAATACTTGAAAAAATTTTAGATTTTATAATTTTATTTAGAAGGTTTTTAATACTAAATTTATTCCTGCTTTGTCTGTATTAAAGTTTCCATAGTAATGTTAGTCATAATTTCGGAATATAGATGGCAGCTCGTACAAAAACTCTGTTTTGCTTAGATACTAACGTAAGCAACTTTACGTAGTTGAAAGAAATAAAATATGATGAATGCGAATTTCTGAATGTACATTTTAAATGATAAAATTTCATCCCCTAAATGTTCATAAAAAAGTAAGCTATAAAAGTAAGCATCATTACACAATGCATGCTGTTAAGCAGGTGAAATTTTTTTTAATTACTCATTTTCGGTTCGATCCAAAGCAGAAAATTGCGCTGTCAATTTCACTTGTTCATAAATGGTCTTTGCTCGAGTTCAAAAATGTCTGTAACCGATTATTACTTAAATATTTCGTGAAATTTATTGCATTTGAAGAAAATTGTGAAAATGAATAAACTTTTTTTCAAAACTTTCTGATATTCAGAACCGCGTCGACTCTCTGAGTTGTAGAATCAGTTCTGTTTCGAGAATATTTGTTTCGGTTTACAATGTTCTGTTTACAGTAATTAATTTCCAAAAAAAAATTTGAAATAACTCTAATTCTCACTTCGATCTCATTCTTTCTAATGCATGCTGAATTTTAAAATATTTATTTTGGCGGCCTTAAGTTGCTATTATTAAAAAAAAGTTAGATTTATCAGAATGTATAATGTTTCATTCTAATATATTGTATCTGCAAGCAAAATTATGCAAAATTAATCTTCTATTAATTTACGGATAAAAGTAATTAAGCATGCGTAGAAACAATGGAAATTTTTCATCCTAAATACGGCAATATATATATATATAATCAAGAATTTTGTAAACATTTTTCCCCCTTTTGATTATAGAAATTAAGGAAAAATTTGAGACAGCTAGTTTTCTTTCAAATATTATCAGTTATTTTAATGCATCTGTGTTTATTTAATGCCAAAACTAATAATTATAAAATAATTGTATTTCATTCTTAATTGTTTCCATTATTTAAATGATTATATGCCACGTATCTTCATCCCACAGGGCGAAAGGTACCTCTAAATGAGGATGAGAAGCTTCCTACATGGTGGTTGGCTCTCGCCACCCTGGAGGATACACGAAAAGATGGGGATTTGACTCCTCCCATCAATGACGAGGCGTACCTCCTTAGAGACGGTTTGTACCATGGCCGGTGATGGCCCTTAGAACTCAACCACAGTTTCCGCCAGTGTTGCTGTTGGGGTTGTTCGGTCATTCAAGTTTTTCCGTGTGTCTTCCGGTGGGCTGGAGTAGTCAGTTTGTAATTAAAGACATTATGTGGAATAATTATTTTTATAGTTATTTAATTTCTTCTACTATTGTATCTGCTTTATTATAAATAGATTCATCTGTCACCGAACGAAATCCGTCAAAGGGTTAACAGTTTATCGGCATGTACTCTTGTACACGTATCCAGGGTGGCGAGACTCACCCACCATGTCGGAAGAATGTCATCTTCATTTCGAGGTGCCCCGGGGGGCATTAGGGATAAGTAGGTTGGAAAATTCCACTCGAGAGTTTATTTTTATTATTTGACATCTGGTAACTGAAGACATTTTGGTCTTCAGTCTTGAAACACTAATCGAATGCAATATTCTTTACATCGGGTTTTGTATAATTATGATTAGGGCCTACAAAAATGAAAGAAATATTTCATATTTCAAGTCAGTATTTTCTGGAAATATTTTATTTTCTTAACCAAAAGAAGAAAAAAACACGGTGACATTGATAAAAGGGCAAAATTATTTCTCTAACACCAGACAGTCATATTATCAGTAAATGATTTCCTTTCAAAAATGGTTGGTGTGGTGTGGAGAGGGGGGTGCCAGTTCAGGTGTCGTCCTCGTTATCTGATCTTGGTTCAAAATTACGAGGTCCATCCCAAAATAGCCTTCGTGTTGCTTTTAACGGGACGTTAATATAATTAAACTAAACTAAACAAAACCTTTCAAAAATGATAGTAATACTAAAGTAATACGTAAGCTATTATTATTTTGATTCCATAAGTAATAATAATAGGAATTAAGCTACTATCATTTTGATTTTAAGCCTCAAGCTACTATTATTTTGATTCCATAAGTAATAATGATAAGCGTTACTTACCAATGATTTCATAAGTAATACTAGAGCAGAATTAAAAATTATTTTTAAAAAAACTTATTATTATGTAATGCTATTAAAAGGAATGCGTTTAATGAGAGAAGAATTCCGATAGAATTTCATTTTATCGTTGTTTTTTCATGTGTAATTATTACGCGGCAGTCATATTATCAGTAAATGATTTCCTTTCAAAAATGTTAATAATTACTTTGAAAATATGAAATCCTTTCAAAAAGAACGTATAAGAAAGTAATTTGAAACTATCACATAAAAATTTAATTCTTCATTTAATGAAATGGTTACCTAAATTAATAAAAATCAATTTTTAAATTTGCAATATTCAGTTTCTACTTCTATTGAAAATGTTTAAACACTAACTTCTGCTATGGATAAGCATTGTTTATATGGTACTACTGATAATTTTAATTGCAATTATGTAAAATTAAAACAAAAATAATTCCAGTTGAAGCGATGGCAAATCAGTCTTAAAACAAAACTTCAAAAAATAATGTCAAACAATCTTAAAATTTTTTTCGATCAATATATGACATTGTTAGAATTATCCTTCAAATAAATAGGCAGATTTTCAATGTAGTCTAGCATTTATTGATTGTTTTAATTAACTCTTATGTCTTTGGAAGAAATAAAGGCTTTTAAAGTTTACATTGCTGATTGATTTAAAGAAATAATTTGCTTAAATAATAAATGAAAATTTTCTTGACAAACGATGCGTGAATCCTCATTTCGCTGTATCTTTTATAGCAGAAAAATACATTCTTTTCAATTATCTTCATTTAGTGAATAGGAAATAGAAACAGATATATTCAGAAAAAAGTAATTCTATGAGGTGATCAAAACAAGAATTTTCTGTCTAAGTATGTAGAGTTCGAATCGGGTATTAAAAGATTATTTCTTGCATGTGAATGCCTGCTCTGCAAATATCTTTCTGTTAATTATTTTCCGTTCGAAGAAGAAAAATTAGGTGGACAGCTTACATAAATGAAATAGCGCTTATTCAAATCATTGAAATTTAAATGAATAGTCATAGGATTATGATTCAGTTTGCTTCCATAATTGCTCATTGATATTCTTAGCCTATATAAAAGTTTATGAATAATAAAAATGTCAACCTGCTTTTCATGTGCAGAGTTGTAAAAAAGGTATATCAGAAAAACCAAACGGCCGAACATTTCATGTGTTTTAATAGCGGATGACAGATTCTAGAACTTTTAAATGCCAATAGAGCGTCTCCATGAATATGAGATTTCCCTCCGTATCCAGTGGCGGATTTTGTTAAAATGATGCAACAGGCGTTAAACTATTTTAAGGCCTTTCTTCTGTGAATTCTGTGTCAGTCATTGAGCTCTTTAATGACTTTTATTCCTCATAATTTCTAGGAAATGGTTAAATTTTTATATCAAGATTATTTATTCAAACTCTAGCGAGTACGTTGTAGCGTACGAGTTTGAAGGCAGAAAATTTGAAAGAAAGACCATGATGCGACAGGCGTTAAACTATTTTGAGGCCTTTCTTCTGTAAATTCTATTGATGACTAGAAAGTAACACGGATAAACTTATTTGAGTTATTAACTTTATCTTCATACTTATTTTGTGTAATCGTTATATAATTGAAATTCAATCCATAATGCATTTACAGCTTTTATTTCTATTTATACAGAGAATATACCTTATCGACAAAATTTATAAATAATGCTATTTTTTAAATGTTTCTACACCAACAAATTTTAAATTTTGTTTTAAAAATATAAATGCTTAAAAGCAGTAATCAATGAGCTCCTTCATGACTTTTATTCCTCATAATTTCTAGGAAATGGTTAAATTTTTATATCAAGATTATTTATTCAAACTCTATTGAGTACGTTGTAGCGTACGAATTTAAAGGCAGAAAATTTAAAAAGAAGACCATAATAAAGGATTCTGAAATTATAAAGCTTTAGAAAAAAGTATGCAATCACAGCGGCATAATTCCCCGAGAAAAATAAGAACTTATACACTTGTAAAATTACAAAGAGTGAAATCAGAGCAAGAACGATTAAAAAAGTATTATATCTCAACCCTGTGTTTATTCATTTTGGATACATATGTGTGTAATGGAATAGATAAAAATAAAATATAGTTCTTTCCTGCCCTTCATTTTTATTTAAGTTACACTGATTAAAAAAATAAAGTAACAGAATAAAGTGACAGTGACTTACCTTCGGTTTTTACGTTCTTTTAAATCGGACATATGAACGTACAAGCTCGAATATACTCGATTTTTATATGATATAGGAGCAAAAAATTTTAAATATTCTTTAAAAATTTCTCATTTATGTTTTTTTATCCAACATTTAAAATATGGAAACTTACTCAATTTAATGAACTGGAGTGGTGTCCCCGAGACTTTCTGGTACACTCTCTACTAAAGATGCACCCTCCTTCCTCAAAAAATTATGGACTTGGGCAAGGCCGTGAATGCAAAACAACTCATTTTCTTTATTTTCAGATGACCACAGATGAGCGTTTTAGGCTTTATAATAGTGATGAAACTGAAATGCCCTTTTTGTCCCCTGCTCTGTGAATGCCCTCTTTTTAATCGACCGAAAAAAATCAACACATAATTATGGTTTTAATATCATGATCAATTTATACTCATTGAAGTCGTTGCTATAGCGCTTAATGCATTCAAAAGTACAAACCAATCTTTCAATTCTTTAGAGAGATTTCACTCTAAATTCAGTAAGTATAGATCAAGACGTTTTTGAGTTCTCTTGTTATTAATATAAATATGCATAGTTTCCAAATTGTTCTTTCGAGATTCAAAGAAGTCTGAGACGTTGCGATTTGCCTAAATGATTGATTCGAATTTTTTGACTATGAAAATATTTTTTTTTCTTGAAGTTCTTTGTAATAAGAGAAAATAAAAATGGGCTGGAGCTCATAAATTATTAAATGTTTAATGAATTATAATAAATGTATTATAAATGGAGGAGCACTAAGGGAAAATTTTATACTCTTTCTGTTCGAGCTAAAATAAATATTCCAAAAAACTGAAGACGGAAAAGGATGCTCTACACTTTTTTATTTATAATTTTTTTGATAAAAGTAAATAAACAGTTTTGAAAGAAAATTATAAAAATATTAATGCTAAATAAATAAAATTCAATTCTAGAGAGATTTAGAAAAGCGCATATTGAATTAGATTTATTCCCTACTTTTGATAAGATAATAAAAGAAATGAAAAAAAAATTGAGAGTAAAATTTTGCAAATACAGAAACGTATATTGAAAAGCAGCAAAATATCACTTTTCTTGCTTTTAATTGGAATAACTTGTGAATAATTTTTTGATAATACCATTTTAAATAAATAAGCAATGCAGCTAAATCACACTATTAAGCAAATAATTCTAATAATTCTATTTTAAAATAGAAAACGTTTTATTTCAATTTTATCTGCAAATTATCTTTTCCTAGATTTAAATGGCTAACCTACAAATAGCTTTTCACTAGATTTAAATGTGAAGATAATTAAAAAAAAACAGTAAAAGAATTTTTTTCTTAAATATTAAATTGCCATTTGTAACTTATAGCATTTAGATTGTTTCTACCGATTTAAAAAATGTGCGATATTATTTTCACTAACTTTAATGATTTGACGTTAAATAAACGAATGAAATGGAAGTATTCAGCTCTGAAAGGGAATTGCCCGATTTGAGCATTGATGGTACTTTTAGAGGGAAAGGGGGGGGGGTAAATTTTCTTAATGTCGGCAATTCTGATTCATGCAGAAAAGCAAAACAGGACTGTTGGAGCAGAATTAAAAAATTAATGCAAATGCTAGAATCGGGTAGCTGTTCAGAATTCATCCGGTTCAGTTAAACAAAATACTAATCAATATTCATTTTATGCTAATAGTTTAAAAGATAATAGCCGCCTTCGTTGGCAGCGGCTCATGCACAATACAAATGGTAATAATGTAGCTTTATAAACTGTATTTTACCATAAAAAATTAAAAATATGTTAAAGCATTCCTGCATAATAAACATATATTGACATAATCGGTGAGTTTCTCGTTTTATTTTTATTTTTTGATAACTTTGGAACAGGGACTAGTGGAGAATGAGAAGCATCATTGATAACTTATCTGTCACTGTCTATTAACTGTCGGAATGGAATCAGCAATTGAGGCTCGGTGACTGATTAATTTTTTTCCTTAATATTTCAAATAGATTGTTGACTTAATAATATAGTTTACTTGTCATATTTATATCTTAGGAATACTTTGAATACGGGTTTCGAAATTATTTAAGATCAATTTTTTACGATATTCGATCAATATTTTCCCAGCCCCAATACTTCATTTAGTTGTATTTTAATCAGTCATTTCCTTTCTTACATACATTTTCTTTAAAGTAAAAGGGGAATATTCTGAGATTCGGGCGGAAGGGGAGACAGAGAACAGTTAAATTTGCCACCCGCTCAGTATTATGATATTCGTTTAAAAGATTTTGAGGCCCCTATAGATTTCAATGCACGAGGTGACCACGTCCATCGCCTGTGCGGAGGAACAGTTGCAGCAATAGCGTCTTCAAGGAACCTCAGTAATAAGCATAGCTTATTATTCTTATTACGTAGAATTAATTCTATAGTACTCGTGTAGAATGTGGTACTGACAAACATCCCTTACTTTACATTAGTAATGTCTTCTTCACCTGTGGTGCATTTAACTCCCACATTGTAAATATGTGAACGAGGAAAAAACTCGCATGGAAGATAATCCGGTGAGCATCAACAATGATTTGCTACAGACTTCAGACAAAATATTCTATTACACTTACTTACAGGATTTAAGACCAAGTGCTGCTTAAGATTTATTGGAGTATATTTTAATAATGTCCAGAGGTCCAGATGGTCCACACTTTCGATTGATTTGATGGACTGAATGGTGTGATCTCACAGTGTGTGTGTGCGTGCGTGCGCGTCTCAAGACCATTTTTGAATCTTCAAAGGAGGTTAGAAAGCTTTTTTTAAGCAAGTATTTTCTAATCCTTCCGTCACCATTCTTAGACTTACGTTATTTATAGGTAATGATCTTTTGCGCAATTTGTAATATTTTTTTTAAAATTTAATTCGATTTTATCGTTTCAACAAGATTTTTCCATTCATGGGAAAAATTATCCAGTATTTTCTTTTTTTTTTTACTCTGCAAGCTATTATAGAAAATGCATTTTCGAAGTGTTTTACCATTTATTTTATTCAATTTGGCTTAGAGGGAAAATTAGATGTAACACTTTTGCCACTGTTTTTACAGTAGTGATATCCGATAACAAAATTGAGCCTGATACTATTAAATAAATGATTTGATGCAAAATTTTTATTTACTTCAGGTACTTTGTAATCTTCCAGAATTGTGTCAGCCCCAATTTTCCTTCGAAATGCTATATTCTGAAACAAAATAAATATATGGTTACTTTTATTTTAATAGATATTTAATTCCTTAACAGAATAGCTTGATTATTATACAAAATTCTTGATAAATTTTAAAATAATATCAGTACTTTTATGTTAATCAAACAACAAAGGATAAAAAATATTTAATTAAATAAAATTCAAATTAATGGGATCAAACAAACTGGGTAGCTGGGTCTATATCATGTTATTTAAGGGATTAAATGAATAAACACGTCACTTAAAACCGATTAGTATCTATTTATTTATGAATTGCCAAAATTAAATTAGTCAAAACTTGTATTTAAATAAACTGTATGGATTAATCTATA
>JAPMOQ010050464.1:1442646-1458846 GCA_026543055.1 Argiope trifasciata
AATGAATAAACGAATACATCGCTTAAAACCAATTAGTATATATATATATTTTATAAATTCTAAAAATTAAATTAGTCAGAACTTGGATTTAAATAAATAACGTATTAAATTTTGTAACTGCTTATTTTCTAAAATATGTACTTATGTTTCTAAAAGTTTTGAGATTCGTTTTCTAGCATTATATTATTTTAAATTTATTTTTTAAAATATATTTGTTCCGTCGTGCTTTTTATATATTTACTGTCAAGATAAATTTCCGTTATTTTAATACCGTAATTCCGTATACTTTCAGCGCCCCTACTTTTGAGTGTCTTTTTCATAGCTTTTGATTTAAAACTGTCCCAAACATTTGAATAGAGTGGTCAATGATGATTAATTCCTCTTTTAGAAAGAGGGCATCTTAATTATTGATATCAGGCTCTATTTCAAACACAAATTAATAAACTTTCTTCTAATTTGAACTGCATAGATTTTTCTTCTAAGAATCATGTTACTCCAAATTATATTATACTTTTTTTGTCGTGTCCGTGTTTCCTCTGAAAGGGAGTGCAGTAGCTTCTGAGGGTAAAGACCCCTGAGCACCCAGAGGGCAGAAGTCTGACTTGTAGCTCAAATGAAGATGACACACATTCGCTTGCACAACCCCTTTTTACAGGGGGGGCACATTCACACGCCTCACAGACAAAACACAGAGTAACAACCATGCCCGAACCGGGACTCGAACCCGGGACGCTGGCAAAATTATATACTGAAAAGTAAAATAAACCTCATTTGAGAAAAAAAATATCCATTAGCAAAAGACCTAATTATTATTCTATGCACAAGATGGCTAATAGCTGACTGGGTGATATGATGTATTCTGTTTATTATTTGTTACGATGTATTATTACTTACACATTGAAGGAGAACTGTTTTTTCAGTGTTTATTATTCAGGGTATTTTTAATTTATTTAAAAAATTTATGCCATGTTGCTTTTAAAAAATTTATTGCCAAGATAAAGTTTTCGTTATTTTGATACCGTAATTCTAAATAATTTTAGTGTCTTTGTCATAGCTTTTAATTTAAAATTGGCACAAACATTGGAAAAGCGAGGTCAATGAGGATTAATTACTCCTTTACTCCTTTAAAAAGCGGATATCTTAATTATGGACACCAGGTTTTATTTCAAACACAAATGAATAAGTATTCTTTTGAATTGTATTCTGGAGATTTTTCTGGTAATAAATTGGTTAATCCAAAATCATCTGTTGAAATGGAAAATAACCCGCATTCAAAACATACCCATTAGCAAAAAATCTAATTATTATTCTGAAGAAAGATGACTAATAGCTGAGTGATAATATGATGTAATCGGTTTATTGCTTATACATTGAAGGATAATGGTTTCTTGGGGGGTTTATTATTCAGAGTATTTTAAATTTATTAAAAAAAATATTTTATCTTGCTTTGGAACGTTTATTGGCAAGATAAATTTTCTGTTTTTTTTGATACGGTAATTCCAACTACTTTCAGTGCCACTATTTTTTCAATGTGTTTTTCATAGCCTTTAATTTAAAACTGGCCAAAACAGAGGAATAGCAAGGTCAATAAAAATTAATTCCTCCTTTGAAAACAGGATATCTGAATTACTGATGATTATTGATTTATTTCAAACACAGATGAATAAATATTTTTCCAAATTTAATTCCATGGAATCTCTTTTTAAGAAATTGGTGCTGCAAAACTATCTGTTAAATAAGAAAATAAACCGTATTTAAGAGGAAAAAAGTATGCATTAGCAAAAGATCTAATTATTATTCTGAGCGTAAGATGACTAATGGCTGAGTGTGATACAATGCATTTTGTTTATTACTTACACACTGAAGGAGAAGGATCTTTCCAGGATTTATTACCGAGGTTGAAATGTAAACAACATTATAGGCTTAATCTTATCAAAATTTCATTTTTGAAATGCTTCCGAAAGTGTGAGCCACCTACTTATTCACTCCTTTTGAGCATAAGGTCATTCAATTCCTTGCAAAACCGGCTGGAGATTTATTTTCATCTATTTGCTGAAATAACTCTGAAGCATCTGAATAGTAGCGAAAAATTAATTCTTAAGGTTTACTTAAACGAATAAAAAAGAAATTGATTAGTTGGGAAGTAATTGTATTGATTAGCATAGAGTTTCTAATTTCCATTCGAAACTTGTTCGTACTCGGGCAACGTGACTTAGTAAAACAAAGTGCGTCCAAACCAGTTTCTGGAAGGTAAATAATATTTCTGTACTCTGCCAAATAAGTGTGAAAATGTATACTGTCTGAAATCTGAAACGTACACAAATTAGATATCCAAAAGATATCCAAAGCAAAAGATAAATAAGAGGAATTATGACTTACTTTCCTCATCATAGTTTCTGCTTTAGAAACATCAAATTCTCTGGCTGAAAACACAAAATTTTATGCATTTTAAATTCTTTTAATATACATTTTCTTCTTTAAAAGCTGCAATACTTAATAAACTAAGAAAAAAGAACAATATAATCTATATGATCCAATCCCTTTTAAAGTATTTTCATTCCAAACATATCAAGTAATTTTACCTCTCAGCCACCGGAGATAGTAATAATCATCGTAAGAAGATCTGTAGACGTCCACTGTGTTTTCTTTAAGCTGAAAGAGCAAAATACAAACTTTGCTTACATTCAATTAATAAAATGAAATCAATGGACTTCAGTGGGATTTCTGAAAACTCAATTGCAAAAAACATATTCAATTAATAAAATGATTTCAGCAGACCTCAATGGGATTTCTGAAAGTTCAACAGCAAGAAACATACTTTATTTATATTCAATTAATAAAATGATATTGATGTTACGATTCAATGGGACATGAAGTAATTTATGGAAAATACAAAGAAAAAGAAATTAAACAGTAATGTAATGTCCAATGCAACAAATCCCAGGTAAATGATGTTATTGATGTTTGTGTAATCTGTTACTCTGTAGGTCTGCATTAATTGGGTCTACCTAATAATCTCAATAAAAATTCATTATTTCTCTTTTGAAAAAAGTTATTAGATGTTTTTAAATAATATTTTGCTAAAATTAAATATTGAATAATGTCCCTCAGCCAATGTATCCTGAAGAGCGAGTTCTGTTTTGATAGGGCACTACCCATTTCTAGTATACTGATCACACTCACTAAAGTAAAACATTCTTAAAGTATTGATTACACATGACGATTCATTTAATAAAGGAAAATCTCCTGACATCTCTCATCTGTTTTTGAAATAACATCAGAGTTCCATACAGCTTATTTCAAAAAGAGATAAGGATTTTGGATTTTTAACCTCTGTAATTCATTCGACAATATTACGATACGGTATACAGAGATTAGAGATTTACAATACTTTTTAAAAGGGGACGTAGCAGACATTAGGTAAAGATGCATTTAATTAGCGTGAACAATTCTGAAGGAGATATAATAATTTGCTTTGATATCAAATTGATAGAAAAAAACCTCGAATTTCAGGAGACATTTTAACAATATTTAAAAATATTTTAGGTTGGAGTTTTTCATTTGGCATATAATTCAAAATAAGATTGTGAATTTCATGCCATTTATATAATCGTTTACCTTTTGCATCGTCATTGCTTGGCGACTAATCATGTTGATTATTATTTTATTATTATCTGATACATGTCAACTCTAGAGAATTGATAGATATTCAAAACAGCAATATTAGCTGTTTGGTGATAAATATAAATACAATTTATTTTTGAAGCTGTGAATAAAAATCTGAATCTGTGAATTTACATGAAGCACAATCGCATTCAATATGAGCATAAAAGTAGTTTTTCTTATTTCTGGAAGTCAGCAAGTTTCTTTATTACGATAATTGAAAATTTTCAACTGAATGTCTTTAAATGTTTCATACAAATTAAATGGACTTGAAATATAAAATTTTACTTTATTCTTTTAAGGTACCAGTTGCATTTTTAGAAATATTATTGCGCAAAATGAAATATTGCATTCAATTATTGCTTCAAATTTGGCAACTGATTTGACCAAAATAACAACTTCGGGAAAATATCTAAAGATCTGGAAGTCATCGTCGATTTTAAGAGTATGTTCCAGTACATATTGCTTTTTCAATCTCAATGGATTTGAATTTTTTGCAATCTCAAAGGATTTTGAAAATGTGTGCAATAAAATGAATTTTACGTGCTCCTTTTTTAGTCTTCATTCTCTCTGGAAGCTCGCATTTATTGTTTATGATTCGTTTTTAGGGAACTCTTTATCTATATTTTTGATGTTTAACTGGACCACACATCTATTTTGCAAATTTGAAATTGCTTTTTTAATATTGATGTTTCTTATTTCTTTAATCTAATTATAAAGAAATTTCAGAAATTACTAAAAAATTGAATAATAAATTATACATTTTCAAAGACTATGCATAATTATTCCATGCATTAAGAAATAAGCAATGAATATTAATATAATCGTTTTATATAATTGTATAAAACAAAGAGTAAATCTAATGCAATGAATCATGTTTTACATAACTATTTTTATTTCTGTCATTATATAACTGGTGAAGTGGAACATTGCATTACAATTTCTGGTAAATTAATAAATTTAAAATAATATTAATGCATCACGTACTTACATTAACGAAAAATTATGCATCAGGTTTTCAGTGTCAAACATTAATGAATAAAAAAACTTACTAAATTTTAAAAAATCTGAGAATTAGTTTTTGAGTGATAAAAAGAAGTCAAGATTTCTGCTCTTCTGCATTTTCTTGCGAACCAATGAATTCCTGAATTTAAATGTAAAGTGGCGTGATTTGTGTATGTAGGTGCGTACGTGGCTCGTTAACAATTCGTTTGATACAAATCTCTATTAGAAGGAGAGTTCAAAGCAAATTAGAATGCTGCACACGGTAAATGCAATATATTTTGTAACAGGCTCGCTAAACTTTTTATGACAAGAAATTATATCAAATAATTCTTATTTTTCTTTTTATGCTGGGGTTGCTTTCGCTCGAGTCACTGGCTTTCAAAAAAGTGTCCTTTTTACGCTCTTACTTGCCTTTTTCAATGCCTCTTCTTGACTGGCGTTTAGATTTCCAACATATCCGATCATTATGCTATAAAATTCTGAAACAAATAACATTCATTAAGTAAATGCACTCATATCTCAAATAAAAATTAGAATCTGATTATAAAGTACGCTTTTACTTAACCTTTTAACCGGGTTATTAACTTATATTCAATTCGCTTTGCATTAGAATATTTCGTTATACCTGGTTAACAGGTGTAAATCAAAATTTTGAAACATTTTAATATGTCATTAATTTTTAAATTTGATATTTATTACTTTCCTACGAAAAAGAAGAATAAGGTGTGGAAGAGATAGGAAAAAAAATAGAAATTGAATCAGTATATAAATAAATAAAAGAACGTTTTGAAACCTCGCACAGAAAAATGTAACCAACAACAATGAAATTTTTTGCAATCTCCAATAAGTAAATAAAAGAAATGTGAATTTAGATACTTCCATTACTGCTAGATTTGATATTTGATGAGGTTTTGGTCAGAAATAAATGGTGGGTCTAATGCCACTTGGTCATACCAAGCACGAATGAGCGGAGTCCTTTCAAATTAAGGTAGAGGTGTACGCCTTTTGTTGTTAACGAGCACCGTTCAGGTGAAAGGACGACTTTGCTTGAACACACACGACACAACCCTTTTTAGGCCGTGGTCCAACTCATTCATCCATCTGCACGTCAGAATTTAGATCTAAATCAGAGACCGATTCATCCCTGATTCTGTACCCCCAGAGGTATAATTTGTTATGGGAACGTGGAGGATTTTGAAGTCACTACATTTTTAACGTGCCCCAGCTGCCATTAGCCAACACGGTGGTCTTTGGCCGAGATGAGGACAGAACACGCTATCTTTCGGTTACGAGACTGATGCTCAACCAATTAGGCTACCGTGGCCCTAGAAATAAATATCCATTAAAATTAGAGTTTGGTCATAAAGTAAGTATCATTTCAAAATCAAAATTTTTAATTCATTTTAAGATGCTGCTATTTTTTTTTTAATTTGGTATTTAATGCTTTCCTCCGAAAAAGAAAAATAAAGAGTGAAAGAGTTAAGAAAAAAGTAAAAATTCAGTAAGTGTATGAATAAATGAAAGATCGTTATGAAATCTCGCACAGAAAAATGAAGCCAACAACAATGAAATTTTTTACAAACTCCACTAAGTATATAAAAGAAATGTGAATTTAGATACTTCAGTTGCTCCCAGTTTCGATATTTGATGAGGTTTCGGTCAGAAATGAATATTAACTAAAAATTAGAATTTGAACATAAAATACACATATATATATAATTTAAAAAATAAAACTCATTTTAAGATGTTATTAATTTTTTAATTCGATATTTATTGCTTTCCTCCGAAAAAGAATAAGTAGTGGAAGAGTAATAGTAAGGGGAAAAAAATAAAAGCTGAACGTTTTGAAATCTCGCATAGGACTATGAAGCCAAGAACAATGAATTTTTTTGAAAGCTCTTGTAAGTACATAAAAGAAATGTGAATATAGATACTTTGGTTGCCTCCAGTTTTGATATTCAATGAGGTTTTGGTCAGAAAGTAGTATTCATTAAAAATTGGAATTTTATCATGAAGTGCGTATTTATTTAAAATTAAAAAATTTTAACTCACTTTAAGATGTTATTATTTTAAAAAAAATATTTATTGTTTTCCTCCTCCTCCGAAGAATAATGAGTAAAAAAAAGAAGATCAAGAAAAAAAATTTAAATTTTAAATTTAAATAAATAAAAATCGTTTTTAAATCTCGTACTGAACAAGGAAGTCAGCAACAATGATATTTTTTGCAATATTCAATCAGCATGTAAAAGAAATGTGAATTTAAATACTACCGTTCCTCCCAGTGTTGATACTTGATGAGGTTCCAGGCAAAATTATTATTTAGTTATAAAATAGCAATATAATACCATTTGTAATAATATTACCTCAGACATAATACCTATTTCTATTAATTTTTAAGGGAAAAAAGATAATGCTTTATATTTATTTACTCATATAAATAAATGTTTCTAGAATATGTTCCTCTAAATTACTGATTCTAAATAGTAGAAATAATAACATAGATATTTATTTGATCCTCAGCTGTTTGTCAATGACTGTTTCGAAAAGCATGCCAGTCCGCTTTTAATCACAATAATGCATTTTGCTTGAAATTTTTTAAAAAACCAAATAAACACTTTTCCCGAAATTCAATAATCCTGAGTTACTATTATGGTCCTCACAATTTTGCAGTTTGAATCAGAATTGAGAAAATTCAAAAGCCAATTTTCCTTCATTGAATTTTTCCACTATCATAAATTTTTGCATAATTTAATTTTTGCAAATTTTTTTGCTTAAATCTTCTTGAAGAGGTCTGTTAAAGTTTTAAAATACAGATAAAGGTTTAATTTCAGAATACTGGAAAAAAAATATTTTTTTCAGATATTTTTTTTTTAAATGTTCAGATCCTCATCATGCACATTTAGTTAAGAAGACAGGAGTAAAACATGGAAAAGAAAAAGAAGAAAAAGAAAAAGAAACACAATGCAAATGAAGATTCAAACAAAGAGGGAGATAACTGTCAATGGAAAAATCAAAAATAAATAATTTCAAAAGTGATGACATTCGGGAACTTTCTAAGATATAAAAAAAATTATAAAATATTGGGAAAAAAACAGAAATATCAAAACCATTTGTTCCAAATAAATGACAATATGATAACAAAAATCATGCGATTTGAATATTATTATTAACAACTGAAGAATATGTGGTATGACCAGGACAATCTATTTTTGCAGGGGGAATAAGCAACTGCATTTTATTTGCTTGATTCACAAAGATAGCGTACTTCAATTTATCTATACTTATAATAAAGCTCAATGTGTGTGTGTGTGTGTGTGTGTGTGTGTGTGTGTGCGTGAGCGTGCGCGTGTGTGCGCGTGTGTGCGTGTGTGTGTTGGCGCTCTACAGGCCAGACCATTGGACCTACAGCTACCAAATTCGGTACATGCATACCTTGGAGGTCCGGAATGTGCACCTCGGAGCCCTTTTTTCGAATTTTTAATTAGAATTTGAATTAATTAAAATTTAAGCGAAATTTCGACGTTTTTCCGCTATAACTTCTGAAAATATTATTGCACAAACATGATTTTTACATAAATTTAAAGATTAAAAAATTAGCTTTCTAACAGTATCAGTTTTTTTTAATTTATAACGTAAGCTTCTATTTTTAACGAATTTTTAAAGAAATATTTTAACCATGTTTTTATCACGTGACTGGATAAAATAAAAGAATGCCGGAAGTTCAAATAAAAAAAATTATCATCGCAAAATAAATCTACAGAAATGCAACTTTCAGCACGTGACAGGATAAAATAAAATAAATATAAAATGTGATATTTTCTTTAAAAAATAAATGCAAAGCAAAGGTTTCTACAATCGTTTGCAATATCTGTATCATTAATTCCATAAATTATCTTTATTTACAGTAAACCTTATTGAATTTAGACAGGATATGCATTGAAATCCGGACTTAATGGCATATTTATGTAATCGTTTGCAATATCTGTATCATTAATTCAATACTTTTTTCCCTTTATCGCTTTCTTTGAAAAAAAAAACATATTTCATATTTTGGCAGCATCACCGAAAAAAACATGTTTAATATTTTGGAAGCATAACCGATAGTTAAAACTGATTGATTTATAAAATTAACGAATATTATTAGGAAAAGGTGTTCTTTTAGAACTTTTCGTCCATCATCTTAAAGAAAATATTGCTTTCAGGCCAATCAATTCCCGGAATT
The DNA here is from genome assembly GCA_026543055.1 of Argiope trifasciata. Taxonomy (NCBI): domain Eukaryota; kingdom Metazoa; phylum Arthropoda; class Arachnida; order Araneae; family Araneidae; genus Argiope; species Argiope trifasciata. The sequence goes on from JAPMOQ010050464.1 coordinate 1,451,537, forward strand.
AATTCTAATGAATATGTGATTTAATTGAAAATTTTAGAACGCATTACTCATGGCGAACCAGCTGGTCGCCAAAGGCGGCTAGTTCTAAATAAAATGAACGTTCTGACAGATTTCAGAATATTTTTTTAGAATTTATTTATTTTAAATTTGTTCGGAGATCCATGTGATAAATTTTTTTTCGTAGTCTGACTAACAAATCAACAATTCTCAGCTAACATAAAGTAAAGAAAAAAAAGAGGAAAAAGTGTCGCCCTTTTATAAGGAATGTCAATGCACCGACAAAAGAGGGTGACATTTACCTCATTTTTGACCTTAGGCCGAGGGAATGACATTTCTTTGTAGAGTTTTATGTGCATTTTAGTTTCCTGTAATCTGCATTTCCACCAAAGCTTTTTATTCTCACGAGAGTTCCTTTTTGCTGAATTTTTGAAGATTTAAACTTTTCTACACATTTTTAAAGTGAAGAGACAAACAAATGCAGTTTTCTAAATTAAAAATGCACATTTACTTGATGGAAAGAACTTGCAATTTGATAATGCCTCGACATCTGTGAAAAAGCGAGTTAAAGTTGGCTGACTCTCATAAATTTATGTTAGAGGAAAATGCTTTAGTCTTTATATCACTCTATCTCTTCGACATTCGTTGGTCAATTATGCTTAATTGCTACCAACGGTTCAAGATGGAGGGGTAAGAAAAAAAAGACGATTCTTTTATCAGTCGTTTGTTACAAGACGTTGTAAAATACTGCAATTTGCAGAATTAGAACGACTTTAAATGAGTTGAGAAAATTTTTTATTTTATTATATTAAGCTTTTTTGTATTTAACGTTTATGTATAAAGCTATTATTTTTCAACTATTTCTAAGAAACTTCTGCAAATATAAACTATTAATACATGTTTATGATAAAATAAAAAAGTAGCATATATTCTATTTGAGTGTCGTAAAATTTATAACAAAAAGTTGAAATACGTTTGAGTTGGATTTCAAGGCAGTTTTCTATTTATGGAGAGAGATGTTGTAACAATTTTGATTCTCAGAAGTAATAGGATTTTACTCTTTATACACATGGTCATTAAAACAATGATTATGGTTATGGAATAAAATCAGCGAAATATTTTAACAATATCTACTAAAATAAATTCGTGTGAATCTTTTAAAAACGATTATTTAAAAAAAAAATAGTAATTCTGTAATTAAAGTAGAATATATTGCTAATAAGACGATACTAATCTTAAATTGGCATGAAATGCTAAGTTTTTCAATTATGTTATTTAAAATTTTGCAAGTGAAAACTTTGTTCGCTTATCTAAAATTTCCTCAAATATTTTTTCTTCCTTTTTTCAAAAATTTCCTTTCAATAAAAGTCTCAAAATGCATTTATAAACATAGAAAATGACAAATATCTTCGAAATTATGTGGTGTTAAAACTATAGTCAAAAATAACAAGAAGATGGTAACTGTAAAGATAATCAGTTGTAAATTATCAGTTTTATTTTTAATCCTTTTGAATTGACCCCTGTAGATCTTGCATAACCATGTAAGCAGATTAATCAAATTTTAAATTAATTTCAGTATTTTTGTATTGCTGCAATCATGGATCTTTATGAAAATGAATACAGTTCTTTTTTTAAAAAAAATTCTTTTCATGACTTTATTAGTCTTTAAAAGCAATCAATGTTTATTTGAAATACAGATTCCTTTTCTACTTTTGATGGGAGAATTTGTGACGTAATGAAAAGTAGAAAAACTTGGAGAAGCGGTTTATTTATATTTTTAAAAATGTTTGAAAATTATGAGATGAAGCCAAATTGAGAAAAAAAAAGTTTCGAAGATGTCTTGTACTTGTAAAGATAACTAAATGTAATAAACAAAATTAAGTATCAGATCTACTAAGAGAAGGATTTTCATGATATTTTCAAGCGTATGGTAATGTTCATTCAGTATTTGGATATTTAACTAATTTTTCAAAAAGAACGAACATCAAAATTTAAAAATTGCTCAGAAATTTAAAGAGCATGTTGATAAAATTGTACATTTTAAATTCCTCCTTAAAAAATAGTCCTTGCAAATAACTCTTATGAATTGATGTATGGTAATATTCAACTTTCCCCAATGTAATGGCTGCTTTAAAAATTTACAAATGCTTAATGGTCAAATACAAGCAGTTTCACGAAGCTTAAGCTAAAGCTTCTGAAAAACTTTTATCGTCTGTCAATAATTCAAGAGAGTTTGAACTTTCTGTCTATTATGATAAATGAGCTTGATATATGAAATAATTGATTTCCAAAATAGTTTAAAGAGAATATGCATAAAACAAACTAAGAAAATTGTGAATAATATGATGATAAAAGATATATATATATATATAATATGATTTCTTTTATAGTTCTATCACATAATATTGTTTTAAATTTAAAAAATATTCAGTCATATAATTAAAGAGTGTTTAAATAATGTTAAAGGTTTTGGCCTCTTTTTCTATTTAGTTGAAAATAACATTTTTGTTTAGATTTATTCTGATATTTTTTTACTTACAAATTCTTAATACAAGTCAACATTTTTCTAAATAATTAATTTAATCCATTAAATAATTTTAAATTATTATTTTTAGTGATAATAATTTAATATTTTAATTTTAAACTTGAGAATAAAATAATTAAAGATAAAAACACTAATGTAATTATTTTACTAAGCATTTTCACTAAAACATCAACGTACAAATAAGAAATTGAATGAAAAATGTCCTTCAGTTCATGAGACAAAGAATCTTGACACTGTTCTTGTTCGAATGGAATATAAACAGGAATATGTTCCTTCAGCAGCTCTCGGTTTAGAATAAAACTCGTAACAGTTAATGAAAAAATACTAGGGATTAATGAACTGAAACCATTGAATATATTGCCTTTTTTGTAAAATCTTAAAAAAAAAAATTGATGCCAATTTCTCAAGAATAACTTTCCAGTTTCAAAATTTGAATGCAATGTCCATCCCATTTAGAAAACACGCAAAAATAAAAATAAATTACTGTCGCTTATCATTTATCTTATCATTTTATATTATTATAAAATCTTGTCATTTTATATTATTAGAAAAAGTAGAATAAAAGATGAAGAGTAGCAACATTATTAATTATATATATATTATAATATAATATAAAACACATGTTTGTGAGAAGTTTCGTAGCTGAAGACAGAGAAAAACATGTAAAATAGCATTAAACGCATATAAATGCAAATATAGAAATCAATTTAACTTCCAAAAAAAAAAAGTTTTGAAAAGAAACTTCTAATGGCTGAGTTAGAAGCCTGTTCAAACATAAAGAATGTTCCTTTTTAAAAAATCACAATTTCGCAAAAAATCTATTTTTTAACATAGTCGCCTATTTTAAGTTAATACATTCTGCATTCTCAGCCTCCGAACCATTACTGATGTACTAACGACTTCTATAGAAATGATGGCAAAGGTGGAATGATGGACAAAATTTCTGAGTTCCACGGTCTTGGAAGGTCCCAACCCAAGATGTTCCAGCAATAAAAGTATATCAATGCTATTAGAGCCTTCGTATAAAAATGGAACCACAACTTAAGTTATCCGACTACGTTGGAAGGAAAAATTTTGAAAAATTGGATTTTTTAAAAACTACTTATGATTTTTTAGATGTATTGTCAATTATAACCCCTAAGTACAAAAAAAATTGAAAATAAGATATATTTTGAGAAATAGGAAAATATGTAGTAAATTTTAATGAAATTTGTCTAAATCGGTTGACACTCTGCACAAAATTTTAATTCAGGAATCTTATTTTACTTTGTACACAAGTTATAGAGTATAACGGTGAATGAAATGAACTAAAATCTGAGAAACATTTTGAGATACAAGGATGTTATGGATTAAAATATACATATATATGTATTTTTTCCATAAATTCACAACTTCATTTTTCTAAAAACACCTATAAAAGAAAAAGTATTTCACCAATAATAAATATTTTGGTTCATTTTATTGCCCATATAATTTAAAACACAACATGAAATTTTTATGTAAGTACCTCTATTAGTTTTTGAGATATCATGTTAACGGTGGAGAATTTTTGTGGAAATAAAAATTGAAGTTAAAGACAAATTTTAGCTGAAAAATATGCTTTGATAAAAATTCACCTGGATGATAAGTCATGCTTTCCTTTTCTTAGAAGAGATGAACTATTTTGTAAAAAGGAAAGTCTGAACTACAATAAATAGTAATAATAATAAATTCACAAATGTGGTCGAAAACCAGTGTTTTTAACGTCGTCGGATACCTTTAAAAATTTCTAGGGAATTCTTATAGACAATTACACTATTTATCAAAGATTCATGTAGGAAAAAAAGAAGAAAATAATAAAAATAAAAAAATAAAAGAGGGCTCAAGATTAGCTAAATTAAATATTAAAGGCTAAGAAAACGAAACAAAACAAACCAGTGTTATTACTCAAACAACTTCAGCATATACAATAAAAACCATATGAGTTTATCTAAGTTAATATTATTCAGTACATTAACATTTCATATATTGTTTATAAATACTAAATATAAAAGAAATTTTCTTTGTTCCAGCGCTTGACTCAAACTTAATTTTAAACATGACTAAATACTGCTTTAAGCCTAATAAAATAATCATCAAAAGAAGTATTAAAAAAAAAAGAGCGATTTTTTTAAAAATTGAGACAAAGTAATTCAGAGTTTAAAAAATACGAAAAAAATTACTAATTTCGAATTCGTATTAAATTGCTTTCTTGATTATACTATCAATTAAGTTGCTTCTCGTTCAGCATTCTAAGCAATCAAATATTAGTCAGAAATGCCTATAATCCCTGTCTTATTATATTTCAAAATCAAAGGAATAAAAATTGCATTTAATTAATTGAATGAATCTTTATTTTATTTTTATTAACTCATATTACTTGTTTTAGACAACAATGTTTGCATAAATTTAATGCATGAAGTTTTAAGCGCAAATAATATAATGTCCAAAAAAGTAACCGAATATTAAAAATAAGTCTATTATCTTTTAATAAGACTAGAACCCTTGCACTTTTGATAATGCATCGTTCCCAGCTTGTTTTCTATTTCTGGAATGCCACCCGGGGAATACAAATTTTGGACAAGTCTGGTCCAAAATTTGTCTGGTGGTGGATTTTTTCCGGTCTTTCTTTGGTTTTATATCAGTGATTTTTGAAGGTGGATAAAAACTTTGAAAAACAAAAGAATTTACATATTTAAAAAAAGGTTCGCTCCTCATTTGAACAATCCACCAACTCTTGATTAGCTGAACAACAATTCTTTATTTGTTCTGTTGGGAAGAGTAAAAGTTTTGCAACAACAAGGCGTTTGTAGTTAGAATTATGGGAAATAAACTTTTTGTTGGTGCCTAGATATTTAGTCAACTCATGCAATTAAATTGTTATTTACACGAATAAAAGTCGTAAAAGGATACAAACTTTTCGTATTGCATTTAATGAATATTCTAATCAGTTTGAAATGTTTGTATCACATATTGTTTAAATAAAGTAAAACAATCCTTTTCCTAGCATGAAGGAACAAAAAAAATGTTTCCTGTATATATATATATATATATATATATATATATATATGGCAAGGCAGCATATGTGAGCTAAGGCCTTGCTCATATCTGCTTTCTAGACCGAGAGCTCAGGGATGCAAGGTCGAGGGCTCGGTCAACCTAACGCGGAACCCCCAGTGTTTAGTTTTCAAGCATGCTTGGTCCTCAGTTTATCATTCTGCTGAAGGGATGAGAAGCTGAGTGGGCCTTGTCTAGCCCGAGAATCGAACCACTGACTTAAACATGTGGAACAATAATCTAATAAAAACAGATGGAAACTTAGCTCTAACATTAACATTAATTAAAATCAATAGGACGGGTATGGGGGTTCACTTGTGAACGCGGTAATTCAAACATGATTTCTTTCTGAGCCTCTTACATTAAAATAAAAACATGTTAAGTCTATATTACAAGAAACGCAATACAATTATTCACTTAATCAGGAAGATTATTTCTCAAGTAAATATGACTTCGAATTTTTTAAAGTTATCTTTTCAACAAAGACGATGCTTTGAAAATTAGAAGCCACTTTTTCGTCTTAAACTTTTCATGTTTTAGTTATAAGGCGGAAGAAAAGAATTATGCTGATTCAAAGAAAGCATTTTCTCAGCATGTCCCAGTGAAAATGATGAGCATGTCCCAGTGAAATGATCCAATGAAAGGTTAAGCCTTCACGAAAAGGATACACCGCATGAATTACTTTTTCAATTTAAAAGAAAAGCATATGTTATAATTTTATCTTCTGTGATAAAAATTTAACTTTTTCTTCATGATTATTTGTTTTAATCTCTCACTGATAACAACTATATAATGCTTTTCTAAGTACACAGGAATTTATTGTAAATTGAGACGGTTACACTTCGATCAGTAAGTTAGTGACGATCATCTAGATAAGCTGTGTTGTCAAGATAAAACAGCATTCTAACAATCCGTTTGTTGTTTAATCTTGACAAATTTCATAATTGATTGACTGTCTTTCCTAGAGTGTTACTTTATCCCTTTATGGAAGAAAAATAAGATAAGAGATCATTTGAAATTTCATATTATTATTATATAGATACAATCAAAAATAGAGATTCTCATTATGTATACTAATTTGAATGCAAGAAAAACAGCAGAATAATGAATAAATATCAATAAATAGATATATTAAATAAATAGGCGTTATTTAAATTATTTTTCTTGCTCACTAATAGGCTTGCTTCAAATTCAAAAAATTAATATTAATTAAAGAATAAGAGAGAAAAATAATATAAACAAACTAATAATGCTCAGAATAACATTTATAAAGATGACGCGCAAATAACTATTTCATAGAAATGTCAATAAAAAAGAAGAAAAATATGGTGTAACTTTCGATCATGTTATATTACCCAGAAACATAACTTTACGGAGAAAGAAGTCATCGTTTTGAATCATTCAAAGCTTAGCGCGTTTTTAAATACAAGTAGATACCAATATCAAGCAAAAATAAATGAATAAAAAGTGGGATAAAAAAGGAGACAAGTAGATCAGGGTAAAAAAGGAGAAAATCCAACCTCAGATTGAGCAAGATATTTGATTTGTAATTTTTCTTTTATTCTACTATGAATGAATGAGACAAGAATCGGATATTATAGATAAAGAGGATCAAAACGACATTTACGGAGAGGTTTCTAAATATAAGAAGAGATCCGTATCATGCAAAAAATACAAAAAACAGTTCTCAGGG
>JAPMOQ010050464.1:1468188-1482260 GCA_026543055.1 Argiope trifasciata
ATATATATACTTTATTGACGATTTAATTTTTGCGTCGAAGGCAAGGTTGTTTTAACATTACTCGCATAATTGTGGAAGCCTGTAAGTTGATGTCACTATTCACATTCTGGAACATTTCCCTTACCTCTGTGGAAATGCCAGGAATAAACAAAAGAAAGCATTAAAAAGCTTTAAAGTAAACTTAAGTAAAACCAGCGATTAATCAACAGCTGTAAAAACGACTCGAAAAATGCGGTCGAGTATCAGCTGATAGTAATTGAACTTAAAAAGTCCTTTGAATCCAAAAATTTTTAAATTATGAAAAGCAAATAAGAAGAATAAAAAATAAGATATCAGATTTAAATAATGAAGTTATCTCTTAGTTTCAAATGCACAAAATTTCTTTTTCATGGAATATTTTTTTATTATTATTTTTTTCAAGTAAAGCAATAATCCTTATTTATGAAAAATTTTGTTCTGAAATTCCCAATAATGGAATATTTTGCATGTAATTTTTGAAAAAGATTTTTAAAAAGGTTTTTCAAATATTTACGATTTCTAATTCACCTGTCACAGTACTTTATCAAATTTTGAAAAAGAATTTATTTAAATTAAATGAAAAAATAAATTACGAATTCTTTGAAAAGTTATCGACAGTAAAAGTTAAATTTTTCATGGAAGTTCATTAAAGCATTAGCTCATTAAGTTTTATATCAGATGAATACTTGTTACAACACTCAGTTATTAATTTTCTTTTTTATCTTTTTTCTCTTTTTTCTTTTTGATGTCTCAAGAGAGCATGCAAATTGAAATTATGCATTAACAAGATATTAAGGTTAGACTTATTTCGATTACTTGGCGTAAGGAGGTATTACTATAGGGTGCGCCAGAGAAACTAATTTGTTTGAAAGGTCAATAAAAACAAAAGTACTTTTGTTATTGTTTTAATTCTTTTTTTTTTTACTTGAGAATACAATTTCCCAATTTTTTTTTTTTTTTCATATAGTTTTAAAAATAGCATCGGTTAAATGGCGACCCTCATTGCGCATGCACTTATGAAGTCAATTTTTGAAGTTCGTGTCCACTCTTTGCAGCATATCAATCGCTATCTTGGCAATGGCATTATGAATATTGTTCTTGGGGTTATGGTCCGTGGTCGATCGACATAAACCAGGGATTTCAAAGTGAGCCTCATCACTGAAAAAAAACGACCGCGTCTTCTGGCAGGTTTTCAAGCAGCATTTCACATGCATTTTGACGGACAACAAAATCGCGTTCAGTTAATTCTTGCACAACAGCCAATTTATAGGGATGAAATTGAAGGTTTTGATGGAGAAATCGTTGAAGAGTGGTGTCAGAAATTCCCAGAGCAGCTGCGTGTTTGCGAGCCGAATACAGAGCTGACTGACTCACTCTTTCGACGTGTCTATTGTTGATGTCCATTTCTGGGTTTAGTGACACTTCCGAAATGAGTTAACCCACGTCAGAATCGAATTACGGCAGGAACGGGTCTGTGAGGAGGAATTTTAAAGCGAGCACGGAAGGCACATTGCGTATCAGCAAGTGAGCGACCGTTAGAAAAGAAGCTCTCGACGGCGAAGGCCCGCTGTTGTCTAGACCAGAGCATGATGGCGACTGACTAGAGAGAGAAACAAACTTGGGAATTTTTCCCTCCAGTGGCACTACCTATCACCCCTCTACCCTCCCAATTCATCGCTTGGGAGTTTTTTCAAATAAGTAAATGTCTCTGATGCACCCTGTAATACTTCGGAAAAATTTAAAACGTTAAATTATTTTTAGAATAAATTTAATATATCTTAATTTTTTTTATTTAATCTTCTACAGATCAAACCTTCAGAACTTTCAAAATTATTTTTGTGGTTTTATTACTTATTTACGAAATTAATGTCGACAAATATACTTCCCAGGGATCATTCAGGCCAGCTGGAAGTGATGAGTTTACTTACAACTGAAAGTTAAGAGCAAAAATATCTTCACTAATTAGTATACTTACTACGTAATTTTAACATAATAAAAAAACTTAATTTTTAATTTGTTGCTATCCTGCTTAAAAGCCAAGGCTTTCAAACAGAAAAGCAGCATAATCAATCCAAATGTTCATAAACCACGTTCATTTAGGTACAATTGAAAACCAACTTAAGTGCATTAAATTATCTTTCACAATATTTTAAAGATGAAGTTGATGTTTGAAAGATAAGAGCAATATAAAAACTTGATAGTGAAATATTTTAGATGCAACAGAATTTAAGTATTTTTTATCTTTCTTATTTTACCACAAAAATTTCAGAATGAGTTTCTGAATCGATTTCAATGATTCAGTTGAACAGTCATATCTCTTTTATGGAAATAGTAAAAATGTTTTTTAACTGATTTAAACATTCAGGTTCTAGAATATTTTTTTTCCAGAATCATGATAAATATTTTAATTATTCCATTATTGTTTTGATGATCTATTTATGTACGAATTTTATATAAATATTTATTTTGATTATACATTTATATTTCAATTTTATCGAATCCAGTGCAAAGATGCAATAAATTTTTTACCTATTTAGTTTAGTTATACTAACGTTCTGTTTTAAAGCAATGCTGGAGTTCTTTGGAATGGGCCTCTTGAACCACGGTCAGATGACGAAGACACTTGTGCTTACAAAACCCTTCTCCAAACTTCCAAAAAACACCAACAGAATAAGTTTCTTACCAGAGTATCATTAAACATAGTGTTTCTATAGAGCGAGGAAATACTTCCAATTCTTTTTCTAATACAATACAGTTGATAATCGATTTTACGATTATTAAGATGCGTAGTAGTTAATGAGATAAATATTTTTTTAAGAAATCATTATTTGAGATAGAGTAGCCCTTACTCTGCGAATGACCAGAAAAACTAAAGGACTCATAAAGAAAGAAACGCAATATAACGAAAAAAATTAACTAGAAAATGAGTGATATAATTGTCATAATTTCCAATAGCAACTTTTGTTGACATGTATTTTGATTGTTAAACTGATTACCACATTGCGAAGAACTATTTGACAATTTTGAATATTCAACATAAGTCAAAAATTTCAATCAAGTGGATGGGAGTTTCTTTTATATAATTCTTTTGTAATTTTACTATCAAACGAATCCAAATATCATTTGATAAGTAGTTGGACCGAAAGCTTTCCCTCTATTTTTCAATTAAATTTATTATTATTAAAATAAAATTCAGTTTCGATCTATCTCAACAAAATTTTCCTTTTTTTTTTAAATTAGTGTATTATAATGTAAATTCTCAAATTTTCAAATCAATATATTAGAAACAAGGCAATTAGAAATAAGAAGCTTAAAAGTAGAATTTCAGAACAAAATTTTTCATAAATAATGATTATTGCTTTACTTGAAAATATAATTTTAAAAAAAATAAATATACTATGAAAATGAATTTTTGTGTATTTGAAACTAAGAGATGACTTCATAATTTAAATCTGATATCTTTTTTTAAATTCTTATTACTTGCTGTTCATAATTTTGAAATAAATTTCATATTGGATATATCTTTGCTTTTCAAAGAAATTTTAATTTAATTAATTTTTTTAATCTTTTAATCTTAATAAATTTTTTAAATCTTATTTCAGAATTTTATTTCATATCAACTAATTCTATAAAGTTTGAACTCATTCTAGTCACAAAGCATTTTCAAACATCTTAAAAAATCTCGTTCCAGAAATTATGAAATGATGTAAAATTATTATGAAATTAAACTGTAGAGTAAATATTTTTTTTTAATTGTGCAAGAATTTAATGTTGATAAATCATACAAAAAATGACTGTCATATGTGTGCCAAAATTTTAGTTTACCCGATTCGATTCAGTCAAATTACATTTGTTAGAATCTATTTTACATTTGTTATCAAGAAAACATAATCAAAAGAAATTTCAACACTGGATTTTCAATCTTTAATTTTTTCTCTGCATTGTCACTTGTATAACTTTCAAGTAAAAGAACTTCAAAATAACGGTCACTGAAGACATTCAAATGATATGCAATATCTTAACATTCTTTAAAGGGTAATTTATGTGTCTTTTCAATAATTTCTAAAAACTGGAAAATACTTGGGTAATTTTTAAGAATCTGGGGAAGATATTATTGATTGCCAAATTACCATTTTCCATCACGGTATTTTTGAAAACAGGAGGCAAGTTCTTTCTTATTTTAATTCATATGATACTGAATTACGGTTAAAATTTAATGTATCCTGATGTAGATAATTATTGAAACAACTTTAATGATAATGATTGGTTATTGTAACTACTATTAGTATTAAAATTTTTTACTGTTGATTCAAAGATTTTAAGATTTCGTCCTAAATTTATGGAACCACTTGGAACCAAATACGTATCAGAGAACATCTGTAAATCTACTGAATACATAGGGAAGTTGTCCAAAATGTGAAGTTTTTAACAAATTGCACTCGTGTGTGAACATACTCAGTCGCCATCTATTAACAGAAGAAAATATCATTTTCCCGATAATTATGGCGCTTGATTGGAATGAAAAATTAGTAGATTAAGGAAACAATTTATAAAATTTTTTGCGCCTGTTCTAATTATATTCATGATGAAGATAGCTTTAGTTATTATTTGTCACCATCATATTTATGTTCAAAATTATTATTATATTTAAAAATTAAATTTTAATAATAATTTAAATATCACATGAACATGAAATCATTTTATGAAGAATAATAATATTTTGTTAAAAAAATGATTAAATTATTAATTCAAATTGAAATTACTAATTAATCCATGAAATTACAATTTAGAATCCATGCTGCATGGAGCACTGATCATCTGGTTGATAGGAGCCTGTTATTTATTTTTATTTATTGCAAACCCTTATTACTCAGCGAAAAATTCAATAATATGCTAAAAACGCTTTGAATTGAAACTCGAGTGAATCAAGCCTGAGAGATTTTCATTAAAAATAATAGCATCTAATGTAGAGATGATAAGAAAAGAGATAGTCTGATATGATTTAAAATGCTGTAGATAAAATAATCTACTATTAATCGGATGTACTTCTTCAGTCTTGAGTCTTGACTAAATTGTTTATTCTTGTTAATTTATTATTTTAAGTCATGTGGCATAGCAACGAGTTTCGGAATTAAGTCCCGCCGTAATGTGAGGAGTGGGGAAAAAACGATAGGCAAAACATGTATGAACTCTCTCTGCTTTTGGTGCTTTAATCGGAAATATTGTAAATTTTTTTACCTTCAGAAGAAAGAAGTCCCCCTCCTTTTTTTCCATTCTAATGGAGCTTTTTATATTAAAAAATAGCGCTAAATTATTAAAAACATATATAAATATATATATATTTTTTATTTTTCCTGTTATTTGTTAAATCTTAAACGAAAAATGTCCGAACCACAGCTGTTGTCACTCCTAATAAGTTTTGTATGTCCTGTTTCTTTTGCGTCTTATTCCAACTTGCAATCTAGCAACCCAGTTTGGATTTAAGAGGAATATGTTGTGCATACTTTAAGTATGGAATTTTTATACGTTACGCCCTTTCATCTTTTTGATGTACGGATCATTAGATCCATTTTAAGTTCCTTCATTTGTGAATACGCTCATCAGTTTCTATAATCATTGTAAATAGCCGCATGCTATTCTCTGTCTTATGTTGGATCCAATTAAATTGATTGCGAAAACGAAAGTGGTGTTCCGAGTCATAACAACAGCAATTTTTCTTATATTTTCATTTGTCGAAAGTAAAATCGAACTGTCATGAGGTATTAACAAAAAGGCTAATAGTTGAACTTTTTATTGCAATTTTACAATTGCGATAAATATTTTACTAGTTTCTCTTTTTCTGTATCTTTCTATTCTATTTTTTTCTCCAAATATCTAGTAGTTAAAATTATAGACATACATTTTTAAAATGCGCATATGATGCTTTTTCTAACCATAATAGGTTGCACTAAAAGAATTCTTCTGTTAAACTGAGTTGAAACTTATAAAATAAAGATTTTCAAAATTACCATTTGCTTTCTAAGGCTAAAGAATTTAGCGGAAGTACTCATAAATTAGGAATCACTGTCCAACACAAGCAAAATTAAATTTATATGCATTAAACAATTTCAGACTTGCGACACCTATCTGAACAAGGAACCATCTTTTTAGGTAAATATTTCTAAACCCCACTTAGCATTAAAAAATGAATTGCTAAAAATATTTAAAAAGAAAAAATATTTTAACTATTTTTTCTATGACTGCTGGATGATTTATGGTGTCAAAAGTAGTACTCTCAGTATTTTCTATTCCCAAAATTTGCCAGTCTGGTATCCTAGTTTAAGAATAACTTTATTAACTACAAAATAAGTGACAATTAATTATATTTAGAAATATAAATACTTTCTTGATTATTTTTGCTGATTAGTACCAATTAATACAAGTCAGTCCTAAAATTCATATGTAGTTATCTCAATTGAACTCCTAAAGGCTTCTATCCTTTAAGAAAAAATGCAATTCATAGTACATTATATTTAGTTCGAGATGTCGATTTCGAGATAGTGATAAATTAAAAGCAAGCATTTTGTGTCCAAATTCAACCATGCAACTCCATTTAAAGCAACCTGGAACAGATTTCAAGTCTTTAATTAACTTGTTACCTTGGCCTGGAGATGAGCTGCCATCTTTTGGCCAAATTTTCAAGTATTTCTATGTATTAAATGTCGACAGGAAATAATCCTTAAACAAACTAATTAAAGTAAATATTGTATTGCTGTAAAATATGATATAAATGTATGCCGACTAGTCCCTAAAATCTCAAACCATCACACGTATAGAAAAGTGAAAATTTCTGTTTCTATCGCTCTAGTCTTAGTCTCATGTAATTTAATAGCACTCTTACAATACTGATAAATTGCAAAAAAAATGCATTTCAAAGAAAACACCACTTATGTAAGAAGCATTTGTCTTATTTTTTCTTTTAAAAAAGGAATTGAAAAAAAGCCTCAAATCGAACTTGAAAATTGAAATGCAGGGTGCTTATAGTATTTTTAGCAATAGCTAATTGCTCATAATTAATCTAATATAAATTAATATAACTTAAATGAAATAAAAATGTATATTTTTTTTATTTCACTTTGATTAATTATAATTCTTTAAGTATAAAATTGTTAATGAGTTGCATTACTTCCAATGTTTCAATGCTTGATTTCGTGTTTGCTTATTAGGTTATTCTGACTCATTTGAATTTCGATCTCATCTCATCAGTCAAATAACGAAGGATAATAACGCTCGGATCTGAATGGCTCCAAAAATATTAAAAATTCTTCTTTACGTAAAAGCACTTCAATTCGTTTTGCTGTTAGCTTTTACGTTAAATGATATCATTAACAACGTTGCTCAAAAATATGGACGCCACTGACAATGATATCATCGAAAAGTAATATTAAAAAATAAATTATTTCTATTTTCATAAAAAAAATTATTCAATTTTACTTTAATCCTAATTATTTAGCTTTTGTTCTTCTATTAGAGTGCATTTCTCTTTATGGATTATTTCTCATCTGAAGATTTTTCACTAAAATAGTTGATAATTCAGAACACTGAATGATGTACACGATCTTTTCATTTTAGTGTCCCTAAATAAAACCTTAATTCCTTAATTAAAAAAAAATAAGTTTAACAAAATGTCAAATGATTATAAAAAGAATTTCTTTCAACAGGTATTTTCTTTTTTAATCAAATGGTGTCTTTCACTTGCACATACAAAAAGAAAAGTCAACATCTGACTTTTTAAATCAACTCTCATCATTCTAGATATAAAATATTCCGGCCATTATTACTTTCAGATGTACTTCAATCGCATCTGGAAATAACAAAAGAATGAAGTGAAAAATGTATGATTTTTTTATCTTCATTTTGTTTCTGAAAGAATAATGTGAATGATTTGAAAGTAATTGTAAGTCTATGAAAGAGAAAAAGTGCATAGTAAGAATAATTCAACCCTGAAGAAGAAATTTGTAGCGGTATTAATTATTTTTTATTCATGGTTTATAGTGCTTTCAGATTCTTTTTTTAAACACTCATCAATTCTCTTTCAGCAATGATGTCAATTATTTATTGAATATCAGAATAACTAAATAATTCATTCATCAGGATACATACCCTTTAAACGTTTAAAATACAATTTTTATGTTAAATATTCCGGATGACTTAATATAAAAAATTACATTACACTCCCAAGTAATACCTGACTATCCAGCTAGTTTTCTTTTATCGCAACTAAATAAGGGAAGCAAGGCGTTCCATTGGTAACACTGCCAAGTCATTGGATCTACTACGATCATACTAGATGTCGGCGTGCGAAATGCAAGTTATAACTGGAAAAAAGCAGTGTTTTGCTCGCTGTTCATTTCTTCGTCAGTATGTACCGGACCTCCATTATAACTGCACAGTGCGTGCAGTATGCGTAAATTGTTCTTCATGTATTTTGAATGTTATTTTTTTAATTTGACCCTCAGTGTAATTTTCAAAATGGGTGGTAAACGAAAAAAAATGTTGTATATTGTATTTAAGTTAGGCATTACAGAATTTATGTTAAAATGTGAACAGTTTATGCCTTTTAAGTCACTTTTTTCTGATAAATTTTTGAAACGTGGAGTGCATTGTATAAATATATATAAACTACCAGTGCAGAGCCAGTAACTACTTCTATGATTATCCGGGCCACGTTCTTATTCTGCATAGCTTGAGATAAATGGAAGCCTTAGCACTCAATAAGAAAAGAGGGGGGAAAGTATTATAACAGTGAGTTTTGGTATAAAAACTTTATCTTCCGATAATGGTGGACAAAGAAATGAGTTCCGTCAGATAGACCATAAAATTCCGGCCTATCTGTCGTTTTTGCTATCCTGCCTGCCATTCCGCCTCATTAGGTCAGATACTCGGGAGTTTACTGTACTTCAGGATGAACTTTGACAATATACTTGACTCAGATAATGGTAACATATCCATTTTAGAAAATTGTTTATTTACTGATTCTATAAATTATTCATTTGACTAATCATAAACAGTGAATTAAAATAAAGGGGATCAGCCACGGTTTTTTATTTTGGATTTCTTAAAGGGTTTTTTTTTTAAGTCGTGAAGTTTTGATTCAGACAGTAAAAAAAAATTCAGAAAATTTTCAATAGAACATAAAATAAGAATTGTTCAACGGAGCCTTTACTTCGATGTTTAATCTCCGAAGTAGTTTTTTTTATATATATGAAAACTGTATTGTTGTTATAGAATTTAAAAAAAAACAGACAGCAATTTTCTCATTTCTGCTAGAGGCCCCTCCCACTAGCGATATAATACTCGTGATAGAATACTAGCGATAGAATACTTCTGTCCTTTGGTTGATCGGGGTTTACGATTTACATTATATAGTTAAAGTTATTATAGTTATTATAGTTAAAGTTATTATAGTTTACATTATATAGTTATAGTTACATTATATAGTTAAATGTCCTCGGCACATTCTAATCTGACATTCTTTTTCATTTTTTTTAAACAGTGACAGCTGCGCTTTCTGCTTTTACCTCCACGTGAATAATTCATTCTGTTTTCTGCCGGTGCATGCATGATAAACTCACAATTCCTACTCCTCGTTATTTTTTAAATACTTCCATTTATTCTTTAAAAAAATTCCAAAAACAAACATATAATTCTACTAACCGGGTGCCCGTTAACCTTGCTAAGAACCGTTGAACATAAAACATATTATTTTACAGTTTCAACACAAGAAAATTTCTGCACATTTTTTGGGTCGAGAAGAGCAATAACTCATCAGCGAACCCCCTTGACTACTTGGAAGAGAAGAAATGCAAAGTTTGAAGCTAGGTATAAATTCATAAAATCCGAAAAAAGCAGCTTGTGCTGCTATTTCTTGAATTTATTAGGAAAAAAAATTGTACTTTCGCTAATAGATAATAATTTACCCATCTTTGCCTGATTTTTTGGTGAAATAAATCAGAGTAATATAATTCAGGCTCTAGATTACAGGAAAAATATTTAAAAAAAAATCCTAGTATAAATATATAATATAATTAACAGTATGATGGAAATAACCATCATCATGCAAATTTACATGTTAAACTCAGTACAAAATCTTCCCTCTCTTGTAAATTTCTCCACTCGTTGGTGTTTTTATTAGCAAAAAAAAGTTAGATTTTTTATAAAAATATTTAAGAAATTGTATGTTTCTTCTAACAACAGTAGAATGACAAGTTAAAACCAGCTATAATGATTGTCAGATTAGAATTTTTTTAACAACTACGTTCTT
Organism: Argiope trifasciata; assembly: GCA_026543055.1. Taxonomy (NCBI): domain Eukaryota; kingdom Metazoa; phylum Arthropoda; class Arachnida; order Araneae; family Araneidae; genus Argiope; species Argiope trifasciata. The sequence goes on from JAPMOQ010050464.1 coordinate 1,478,510, forward strand.
TATCACGCAATAGTGAAAAAACTTGCCAGCAACAGCCAATTTACAGTATACTTATTTTAAATAAAATCTTTTGTTCATTAATTGTAATGATGGAAATTTACATCATCATGCTAAGAAGGGTTAAATGGTCATCTGTCTCAGAAAAAAAAACTCTTTAAGAAATGTTTTAATAAGAAACCATCAACTATGAAAAGGAAATTATTGTTTTCGTTTATCTTTTCAGTTGAGACTACATTCTTATTAAAATTATTTATATTCGTTTCTTTTTTTCTTAAAAAACATTCATTATGTTAAGTGAAAGAGGAATTAATGAACCACAGTGTAAAAAAAGAGCGAAATCCTGAAGTGCTTTGATGAAATTATGTCAGAACTTCAAGAGCGACTGGAGAAAAAAATTCAAAAAATGGAAAGCAAAGAAATAGATGAAAGAATTTAAAGTAAGTTCTAATATAATTTTTGGGTGAACTTTGAAAAATGAATGATGCGTTTCTTTTCTTATTATTTCAAGTGCCGAAGTTATTTTTCAAAATATGCAGCTTTAGATATAGCTGCAATAAATGATATATTTAAAAAAATGACAAACAAAAATTAACAGAATGTATTTTTCCACCAACTTATTGAATCAGTAAATGTGAAAGTCAAACATCAATTGCTAAAGGCTATGTACAATCACGGTTCATGAATTAATACAGCATAGAATTCGTGTAGGAATATTCCAAGCAGAAAAAAAACTTGAGTTGTTATTAAAGTCTTCACTGAAGGAAAAAATCCCTTTAATAGGAAAGAAATGAATGTACTTAAATAATAAAAAATTTGTATCGGTGAAAAACACCTAAATTTCTGCTACTACAGATTTTTTTAATGGCCTTCTTGGAGAAAAAAAAATCTTTTTTTTTTGTCGTGTCCGTGTTTCCATGGAAAGGGGGTGCAGTAGCTTCTGAGGGTAAAGACTCCTGAGCATCCAGAGGGCAGAAGTCTGACTTGTAGCTCAAATGAAGATGATACACATTCGCTTGCACAACCCCTTTTTACAGGGGGGCACATTCACACGCCTCACAGGCAGAACACAAAGTAACAACCATGCCCGAACCGGGACGCTCAGATCACGGGGAAGACACGCTACCCCTGTGCCAGGACGCCGGCAAAATATCAAAGTAACGGTAATTTATTTTAAATTGTATAATGATAATAATTATCATAAGGTTTATAATTATACTTCAAAAATAACTATTCAGTAATACTTCTTTTCCCCTTCTTATACCATATACAATGAATCAATATGCGCGAATAATGTATCTACTTGCTTAACTTTTATTTTCATTTCATTGACAAAACCCTATGGATATTCTTACTAATGTAGAAACAGTGTGAGCCAAAAAAGTTTGCATTTACACGGGAGTTCCTTGATAAATAGAAAAGTAGAAAATAGATTAACTGCTCTTATTATCACTATGCATAACTTATACTAAAACAGGTTTTAATGAATGATTTAAAAAATGAACAGTTTTTCATAAACTTAATAGGTTTAAATAACTCCACGGTTTGATACTATTGACTCATGCGGTTTCTGCAATCAGTGATTCATTTAATACAGACGATTAACAATTTTATTTCCTAAACTGTTCAGACTTAAAAAGATACTTGAATCTAAATATTTTGTCAAAGTCGCAAGATAGCTTGGAGGTAGTCAATCATTGTTTCAAAATCATTCATGGGGAAATGCCAAAAAATACATTCATGAAAAAATAGAAACTAAATTCCATTTGATGGTAAGAGAATGAACATTAAAGGTTTTTTCTTACTGGGCATTTTCTACCAATCAAATTCCAGACTTTCAAAGTGCACACTTTGAGTACGAATCACTCAAACCTAAGCTTGCAATTTTTTCTGTAAGACTGTAAAGAAAAAATTGCAAGCTTTCGATGGATAATTCTTGCACTTGGCACATTTTAACAGCTCTTCTATGATAAGTAACACACTTCACTTGTGTTTCGACTGATGTAGGGGCTAGTGAAAAAGTGATAAAAATTGTTATACTTTGAATTACACAATATGTAAGAACAACTATTTTGATCCGCTTCGAGATATTGCTTAAAAACTATACAAATTTGTCACATTATATTTTACTTCTTCGATGTAAATTTAGCGACAATTATTTCAAAGCTAAAAATCGAAAAAGCTTCTACAATAAAAAAAAAAACTACTTTTCAGTGAGAAATTAATAAGAAGACTTTCTTATCTCAAATTTTAACAATCAAACGTGCCTACAAATAGAAAATATTCTTACAAAAATCTCTCAATTAATTTTGATAGAGAATTTTGAGTTGTACTAGTTTAAAATTTTCTAAAATGTTTATATACAAGTAAAATCAAATATTAAATGCCATGTTTTATAATTTTTGAAAGAAGAATTACCGCATTTGTATTTATCACTCTATCATCAGGTTCAAGTGATCAGATCATGGTCTCGGAACCCGAAGGTTTCATATTCGAGACCAGATTCCACCAAAGAACCGTTATGTAAATGGGCCTGGTAGGAGTTAAAATCCATCGGGGCCTCCCACAGGTGTGGTGTCGAAGTTTGGAGAGGGGTTGGTTCCAGTTCCGGTGTCATCTTCGTCACTGACCGTGGTTCAAAATTAAGAGCCTAATGTAGCTTTAAAAATGGATGTTAAAATAAATAGTGAAGGAACTCTTTTTATCATCTTTCAACCAGAGTCGACGAAAAATACTAGCTTGTTCAAAAGTACAAATCCAGTTATCTCTACATAGAGATTAAATATGAGCTTTGAACAAATTATGAGCACGAATACAAATGCAGATACAGTTGCCAATACATATTTACAAATTCTAGAGGGACAATGAAAAAAACTCCAAAACATACAATTCACAGGCGTTTAATCATTTCCATTTAGAATATAAATTATGCAGTAAAAATTACGATTTTACAATGAAATAAAAATACACTTTTTCTGTTGAAATAAAGATATTAAGAAGTAATTACATCAACTGGAAGTAGTGAAATGAAAAGTAATAAAAGATTAAATAAAATTTGACCATTTCAATTTTCTAATTAATGCTCATAAAAAGCAATCATAATTTTAACTTCGGTAAAAGCAAGTAATAAAGACATTTGATAAACAAGCGATTTAAAAAATCTAATTAAAATTTTGTAAACCGCTTACTTGCATTTACATAACTACCTGCAAACTTCAAGCTCATATGTAATTTGAAGAATTGCGTAATAAATCATTTAGTCTGTCAATTGTGTTCACTGTTAAATAGATAAGCCATTCCTGTTGAGAAAAAAAACATGCATGAGATTCGGCCATCACATTTTTTAGATACTCAGCATAACTATCAAAACAAAATTATTGCCACTTCCTAAATTCCGAACTCTATGACAAATTTTTATGTTCAGTCAATTTGACTCTGAATAAATTTTGCAATCATTACTTCTTAGGGAAACTAAAATAATACAGCCTCAAGAACTTTAAAAAAAACAAGTAAAGAAGGGAAGATTGACTTTCTCATATACAATGAGAATTAAAAAGATTCTGACACCGAGAATTCGAAGAATCTTTAGTTGACATTATTCGAAACCACAGAAATCTGTCTATCTGTGAACAGAACAATGAGCTAGAACAAATGGAATTTGTTATGTCTTCTTTTCATCAAAATTACCGAATCCTACTTCCGATTGCAATCTTTCAACCAGAAATTAGTTTGCGTGCTCATGTGAATGCATGTT
>JAPMOQ010050464.1:1485307-1546976 GCA_026543055.1 Argiope trifasciata
TGTAAAGAGAATCCGACATTTCATACGCACCAACCTAATATTTCTATGCCTTCTTAAAATTGCATCGATAAAGTGTAGTGTCAGCGTCCTGGCATAGGGGTTACGCGTCTTCCCCGTGATATGGGTGTCCTGGGTGTATGGTTGTTCTTCATCTGTGTTTTATCGGTGAGGCGTGTGAATGTGCGCCCCTGTAAAAAGGGGTTGTGCAAGCTAATATGTGTCATCTTCATATGAGCTAGAGGTCACCTATGTCTTTTGGATGCTCAGAGGTCTTTACCCTCAAAAGCTATTGCACTCCCTTTCCGTGGGAACACGGACACATCATCATCATCATCATCATAAATTGTTGTTTTCCTCCTTTGAGCATGCTTTTAGAAAAAGAGAGCAAATTTGTGAGATCAAAACGACCGTTTAAGTTTAAAATTTGAATGATGGGTAATGAAATGTTTCACCCAATTGTTATTTAGAAACAGCTTTTTACATGAAAACATATTCTACTAGATTTACTTATGCAGTTGAATATACTTTAATACAAATATTCTATGAAACAAAATTCAAAACGCAATAAAATTCAGCACTCAGAGCTAAATGAAATAGCATTAACAGCGTGTACCATCTTGTGTGTTGATAAGTAATAAATGGTTTTTATGTGTTATTTTAATTTTTAACTTGGTTACAGTAACCAGATGGGGCGTTCTCCTCAAAACTTTCTCGCATACTCTGTAATAAAGGTTTATCTCCCGCAAAAAATTGTAGACATTGGATAAAGCATAGAACGCCTTGCTTCGAATTTGCATTCAGTAGTTACGAAATGTTTGGGCGATTTTAGCCTTTTTGCTGAATCTCAAGAATAATCCTTGGCGATTTTTTTTTTTTTTTTTGCTATTTATCTCTGCCATAAGGTTAATAACATCAGAAATCCAATTTAGATACGTTTTTCGCAATAGACAGAATCTGATATATAATTATAATTGTAGTCACAACCACATTTGATAAATTTAAGTTGATGCTTTTTTGAGTTACTTCGTTTACATGCGTCTGAAAGTGCAGACCGACAGATAGTAAAGCCTCTTTTTGGATTTGGCTCAAAAATTAATAGATGTCTACACTATTGATGAAAAATAAGAATATCTAATTTTATTCATCTAGCTTTCTTATTTTGGTGATTTTCTTGCAAACTTATGTTTGAATATCCGGAAAGGCAGACTTCTAAATGGATTTTGCTCAAAATGTGAAATTTGGTAAGAGACTATGCACTAAATTTCATTTAGCCAGCTCAAAGTGGTTTTGAATTATTTTTCTCACATACAAACAGGAAGAAATATTTTTCGTGCACAAGGATATCTAAAAATGGAGATTTGTCGATCTGGAATTCAAATTTTTTAATGATTAAAATACATTCTCTATACTTCATATATGAGAAAATAATAAGTGTATTAATGCTCATAATAGACAAGAAGGGTAAAAAACTTAAATTTTATAAATATTAATAACAGTAATTCCTAACTCATATTAAATGGCTAAGAGTTTCTAAAAACTGCTGCAAATTTCAAGAAAGCCCTTTCTAAATTTCAGTAGCATTAATTTTATTCAACTGATATCCAAATGGAAAGTAGCGTGCATCGTTTTATAATATTATATTACTTTTTTAAAATTTCTTTATATCATTCAAGTTTCAAGTTTCAAAACTTTCTATTATGGAATCCTAAAACTTTGGTACTTAGTTATTGACGTAAAAATCTGCTTCATTACAAATCTTCAATCACATTCATCATTTATTCATATAAATCTGCTTCATTACAAATCTTCAATCACATTCATCATTTATTCGTATAAATATGCTTCATTACAAATATTCAATCTCATCCATCCTTTCTATCAAATAAAGGATCAGCAGCTACTGATAGGAAATTTAAATGCTGAAAAAGAACATTGCAGTTATAATAACATTAACTCATTCTAAAAATATTCTACTAACAGCATGCGGGCCCGTTGAATAGCGTAGATATGAGGAAATAAAATTACTTTTAAAAATAGCTCTTAAAATTGTGAATAGAATTAAAACTGAAACAAAATCAAGTTAAGAAAAGCTAAATATCCTCTATGTGGCTCTAAATAGGCCAGTATGGCACCACAACCCGGACATCAGGATTTGTACATTGAAAGCTACCGGCCGCTTTCTTTGACTTGTAGAAAAGCCAGAAATGGTAGTGAGCGATATCTGTGATGTTGATCCGGGTTTTGGGTCAATCTTTCTATAAAAGCACACCCGAAGAAGAATTTAGAAAGAGTGAGCTTAGAAATGATGAGAAAGAATGCCTGTGTGTCTAAAGTTGAGGTTAGCATTTCTAGGAGAAGTTTAATGACATTTGCGGTATTTTTGTCAATCTAAGAGTGAAATAATAAAAATAAGCTTTTAAAAAGCCGGGTTTTAAGAAATAAAAAAAAATTAGGAAATTAAAGCAAGAATCAAAAACCTGTTAGACATTGATATTAATAATTTAAGTAAATTGAACTTTTCATCAAATTCATAATCTTCTTTAAATTGTAATAAATCTTACGATTTCTTTTTTTATTGAAATTCATTGAGATTTAGTTGTTGCTATCAGTGCTTCATGTATTTTCGATTTTTGCTTTAGTTTTTTGATAAAAAATTATTTGCTGCAATATCATAAGTAATAAATGTTTTTTTTTTATTATTTATAATTTTTATTGTTTTTTGCTTTTAGTCAGCAATGTATTTCGTAGCGCATTATAATAATTATTATATAATCTCATAATTTAGTTATCTCACTTTTACTACCTGATGACGATATATTTATTGAATCAAAACTAAATAATACTAATCGATAAACTGATAATTATTCTTTAAAGGTATTAAAATATTATATTGCCATCAAAAAACCACAATTAAGCTGAATTTCAAGAATGAGCCGCTTGAGGAAATAAGCAAAAAATTCTGCTTAAAACATTGCTTTAAAAATATGAAACAAATCAAGTGCAATAAAAGCAATAAATAATAAAAGCAAGTAATTAATGTATACATTAAAATTTCTTATCGTTGTTACAGTCTAGCAACTGCATCTATGATTCAACAGGTCGAGGCTGCTTCACATTGAGATAAATGGAAAGCTAATACTCAATAAGAAGTGAGGAAATGCGTATTATAACAATAAATTTTGGATAAAAACTATCTTCTGATATTGATGGACTCAAATTTATTCATAGAACTTCGCCTTATCAGGTTTCTTTGTTATCCGGTTAGTCCTTACTCCACATTAAACCGGATACTCGAAATGCTTACTGTACGTAATTTACTATCCTGTTTTAGATCAACGACAAAAGTTCGCAGATCCAAACTCATTTTAAAAATTGCCTAAATATGATAGAAGTTTTTGAAACAGGATATTTGCAAGAACCTTTGCTATCCGCATTAAGGTTTTCTGTTTATCGAAGCAGGTCATTGAACTTTACAGTCATCTAAATAGGAAATACAATTATATTCAGAATAACTGATACAATATAGCGTAGATAAATTCAAGGATAATGAACAGCACGAAACCCACTGTGAGCATTTGTAATAAAAATATTTCTTCATTACGATTCAAAACTTCTTATTGCGCTACTGAAAAATAAATGTTGATAAAATTAGAAGACAAACTTGATACTTGTATTCGATTTTTGAGTTAAAATGCTGTATGATTTTCAACAATAAAAATTCCGAAGAGTTAGGAACTTGTAAGATTAAGAGTTTCATTAACATCTTTGCACATTGGTAACATTTAAAAATATAAAATAACATTCCAAGTCATCCTCTAAAAATTCAAAAGACAGGAACTGTATTTGTAGAGGAATGATGAAGTGATAATCTTGTGAAATTTATTCAACGATGATATAAAGCCATTTTAATTTTTCTGTCGCAATCCCTATTGATCGTATGATCCCTTCCTCTTCGTCATTCCTTCGTATAGATATTGATTACATATTATTATTTATTTTTTACTTCCAAATACTGAAACTTAAGAAATATCCATATATTCTGAAGACTACCTTTTGGAATAAAAAAATGGAATACGAAAATAATTTTATAATCCAAATTTACTAGCGTCATTTGTTATAGAACAAAATAGACTTATTGATTCAGATTTTTTTTTTTAAAGATGACAAATAAAACACATACTTTTCTTCAAAGTAAATGTGTAAATCTCAAATTTTTTAATAATAACGGAAATAACATCGACTGACTTATAAAACATTTCACTTGATGTTCTCTCTCGAAATTTCCCAAATTCCGTGATCGAAGAACGTGAAATCTGGCAAGAGGTTACTTCATGAGAAGTAGGATCTCTCTTGGAATGATAAAAATAAATTTTAAATTTTTTATTGGATTATTAAGTTATTTAAAACCAATTAATGATATTTTAAAGTTTTTCCTTAATAACTTTGATTCATAATATTATGTACAAATGGCTTTTGTTTTAAATTTTTTTAAAATTAGCATATAATTTATTAAAAAATTAGCTTAAAAATTATAAAAAATAGCGTATAAATTATTTAAAAAAATTCCGTTTCCGTAATTTCCGTTTTCTACTATATATTTAATTTTATTAAATTATTTGTATTAAATTTAAGCACAATTTTAAAAGTTCTTTTCTCTTCAAGCATACGAAGAGTAATTGTTTAGCAGAAAAGAAAAATCTGCAGACGTCAAAAGTTAGGCATCGAGATTTTCGAACTACTCCAGTATGTTATAATATACGGTAATAATAATTTAATAATAAATTAATTTAATAATAACTTAATGTTTAATATAATATAAGTAACATTATAACGTTTTATAAGTGTTTTAGCATAATGAATTTTCAATTTATTAATAAGCAAATTAAAAAACTACAAAGATCTGGAAGTCACAACTAAAGTCGCAATGGCCCCAAGCGGAGCAGACAGAAATACTCTGTTATCATATTTATAATGTTCGCTAACTTTTATATTGTGGATGTTGATAATTTCTTTTATTTCCTATCATTTATTGTAATTTTATATCCTTATACTATTACGTTCTGCTTTCACGATTCTGACTTTGACTTCCAGATTTTTGATAAAGATATTTTTTCTTTTAATTTTACTAATAAAGAAGTGTTTGCTCATTCGTTTTATTACACTTAATAATTTCTGGCTTTTGTTCTTTATTTCTTATAATATTCGTTGTGATTTTTTAAAAAATTAAAAATATCTTACACTCATCCTGAAATTGGATGCTACCATGACGTTATCTGCAAGAAAAACGATACCCACTACCAAGATCAGATGACTTTTCAAGTGTTGTAATTAGTTTTTTCTAAAATGTCATATAAAATTATAAAGAAAGGGAATTTATCTGCTATTAATCTTCTAGATGTACAGGAATAAATATTTTAATTTTGGCATATTCTATTCATTTATCATTCTGCTAGAATATTATTATTATTATTTCTGCTTTAGAGTATAAACTGCTATATACTGCTTTAGTATATACTGCTATATATAGAGTATAAACTGCTTTTAAGTAATATTTTTAATATCCCACATTAATTTATATGTAATTTTTAAATAAAAAATAGGACATCTAACAACATATGGTAATAGTAGTGGGGGGGGGGGAAGAGAAGGTGAGAGTTTCGCCGGCAAAATTTTTCACCGCTTCAGGATGGATGTGGAGAACTTTACTTTAATGATAATTTAAAAACCATTTTAAAGCTTGATACTAATATAAACATACGAAAAACCCAACAAATATTTAAACGGTTTGACTTCATTTAGCTTTATAATCGGCAATGTTATAGGTGAATAAGATGTCGTATTTTACCGAATAATTTTGTTCGATCGACTAAGAAAATGGATGGATGTCGATGATGTTATGTCCGCAGATTTACCTTAGAAAAGTCAACATCTGAATTTCAAAAATCTAATTAAAGCTTAGTTTTTTAAAATGTAAAACGAGTTATTATGCGTTGTTTTGAAGTCAAATCAGAAAAGTTGTTCTTGCCCCTTTGCCGGATTTGTTTTCACCCCACCCAACCCTCATTCGCCAGACTTCTGTATCCACCTCTGTTTAACAAAACTGTGAAAGTGAGATATTCCAATTCTGGTAGAAATTGGTATATCGAATTACATCTAGGATATATTTTGTCTTTCTATGAATATCCAAAAATTCTTTCTTACGATTACATTGCGATCGTAATATTTAATCCTCAATTAAAAACCTTTTTTTTCCTATTATTTTCCACTTTGTAGCCAGTTTATTTCATAATTCATGGTAACAAATATTATGAAGTGTAACATTAATATTTTTGAAATTCATTCCTGAACGGTCTTATCTCTGTAAAATCACTTTTTAGCAAAACTAATGTATTAAATGATAATTAATAGCTCCAATATTGTTAAAACATATTTTTGTCCTCGAGAACCAAAAACTGATTATAATTCAGAGCTCTAGTACATGAGGAAATTGGTGGAAAATCGATAGTAAAATTCGATGGGACATGTGGAGTTAAATATCAGCGTTTAAAAACCAAATGTAATTATTTGAATTGTAAATGTGAATCAAACTTCGGGACGAAATTCATCAGTAGGAAGTTGTGTTACGTTTCCTGTTTGTATTCATATGAATATGCTGACTCATAAATTAGCGAATTGGATGAATAAAATTCGACATATGGCATTATTTTCAAAATTTTACATCTACATTAAATTCTGGTTCAAATCCGCCAACGGATTGACGGTTTGTCGATCTATGCACTCTTGTCTATGTGAACGTGATAAATGAAAAACTCTACTGGCAAAATAATAAATTTTGATCTATGATCAGCATCTAGAATCGAAGATCTATATTGAATAATACATATAGCATCTAGACACTCACCATATAAAATAGGTTGAAAATAAATACAGCGAAGTGAAAAAAAAAACGTGTTGTACAGTAGAGAACTATTCCTGATACGAAATTCAAGCCAAATCTCTTAATAATGAAAAATTATTTTAAAAAATTATGTTTTCAGTATAATTTAACAGAAAATTTTCACTCATCTTTTAGTATTTTTCATTTTTCTATTCCTTTTTAATGCATGTTTAAATGGAACATTTTTATTTTATTGCATTACCAACATATTTTCTCGCATTGACTTCAAACAAATATTTTTAAGTTTAAAATTTTCAAACTATGTTATTTATAACTATGTTCAAAATTTTCTTGTAGAAGGGACTACCTGTTTCACCTAAGAATTTCATTATTTTTGATTCCATCTGTTATAAAAGGAAATACGAACTTATTTTTATTTTTTTCTCTTACAAGCCACAAAGCTATTTTCTTAATTGAAATTTTAGCACTTTTTTTTTATTTTGTACTAATGGTCAATGAGTTTAAATTGAAGGAAGAAAAAGAGATTAATGTTTATTGATGGTGTATAGAAGTATTTCGTAATGACTAAATGCTCTTGTATTTCCTTACTATACATAATACATATAGCCATATATATATGCTATATGTATACAATATACATATGTATATGTATACAATACGCATATGTATATGTATACAATTTATACATAAAAATGCGCCCAGCATACAAATCTTCCATCGCCATATAAGCATTTTTTTTTCGTTATATTAAAACTTGAGAACTGCATATGAAGAGCATCTGAAGCTTAGGGATATGAATTTTTACAGATAACAGGTACTCAATAAGAAAGAATTTTTATGCATCATTTTGTTACTTCGATTTTTACATGTAAAAGGTACTCAATAAGAAAGAATTTTTATACATCCTTCCGTTACCTCGAAACATACAGTGGGTAAAAAAAGTCTCCGTACGCAGATACGAATGCAAATCAAAGCTTAATTTGTCACACAAAATTCATAATGATAAAAATGAAAACTTAAAAAGGAGTTAAAACTAACATTATTTAGTATTTATTCACATTAAAAGGATGATAATACTGACAAAATTAAATAATAAATCTTAAAAACTCAAAAAATGCTGTAAACATGGAACAAAAAAGTCTCCGTACGTTGCCCTAGCACACGAAAAAAGTTTACAAAAATGCAAAATACATTTAACAAATATACATTTAATGATCAGTGGGCCCTCCTTTGGCCTTTATCACCTCTTTTAGACGTTGAGGCATTACCCCTTTAAGTTTTTTTTGTTGTTTCTGGAGAAATATTACACCAAATTCTACTAATGGCACTTTTGAGCTTAACTTTGTCTTTTATGTCATATTTTTAAAGTTGTCGGCCAATTTCTTCCCACAAATGTTCAATGGGGTTTAAATCGGGTGACTGGGGAGGGCTATGAAATTGTTGTTTAACATGGTAAAGGCAACACTCTTAGCAAATCTTAGAGGTGTGTTTAGGATCGTTGTCCTGCTGAAAAGTAAATCCAGTTCCAGAGATAGTTTCTCTGCACTGGATAAAACATTTTGTTTAAGAATATCCAGATATCCATATCGATCCATATTTCCCTCAATGAACTGCAAATTTCCTACTCCAGAAGCACTCATACACCCCCACACCATAACACCGCCACCACCGTGCTTCACAGTTCCGCATAAATTCTTAGTTAGCATTTGTTCGTTTGGTTTTCTCCACACCATAACTCGGCCATCTGACCCATGAATGTTAAATTTTGATTCATCGCTAAAAAGAATGGATTCCCCAAAAGATAATGGCTTGCTTACATGCTTCTTTGAAAACTCGAGGCGCTTTTTCCTGTTGTACAAACTTATATAGGGTTTCTTCCGGACCGCACGTCCATGATAACCACTTTTTTTAATGACATTTCTCACGGTTTGAGTGAAGACTTTAATGTTGTAACCAACCATTAAAACAGCTACCAATTTCTTTGCACTAATTCGTGGATTTTCTTGAACTTGGCATAAGATGTTTTTCTTATGCACGCGATTTAATTTTGACGGCCTCCTGGATTGATCTCTATCCTCAAGTGAATGAAGTTTACGATATCTTTCAATGATATATTGCACAGTAGACTTCAATTTTTTAATCCTTTCACTAATGCTTTTCATGGATAATCCATCAGTTCGCAATTTAATCACTAATTGCCGAATAGCTCTGGGAACGTCCATTTTGAGACGATCAAGAACAAATTTAAACTCAACAACTGTCAAAATGTTGTTTTCTTATCAGTGATTAACTTTCTGACGTCAAAGATTTACTGTGGGCCTGTTTTAAACACTTCAGAAAGAATTTGCATAAAGCGTACGGAAACTTTTTTTGCACTGCAATTTTCAATTTACCTTAGATATTGCAAATAATATGCTTTTCTCGTTTTTTAAAAATGAAAATTTACAAAAATCTCTTTCTATAGACTTATACTAAACACATATAGTCAATATTCAAAGAAAATATGCAATACTTTACAAATTATGCTCATTTATTCTTAAATTTAGTGACCGTACGGAAACTTTTTTTACCAACTGTATATCAACAATTTTTATAGTAGGTGATTAGTATGAATGCAAAAATTTTAAATGTTTGCTCATGAAGCCTTTCTAAAAATAAATTTGTAAAAACTTGCACTTGTGCTAAAAAATTCAGAATCAAAAGTTTGTTCGCTAGCATAGTTTCAGGTGTATAATTATTAACCGCTTGATTTAATTACTTATGGCGAAATTTTACATATACAGAGAAGTTTTCGTTTTCAGTAATTTATGAGCCCCTGTATCATTAAATTAGCATGTTACCTACATGAAAATAAATTTTTAAGAATGCGCTTTCACTTTTTTAAAATCATGATTGAAGCATCATTTGTTATTTTTTAATTAATTTTTTACTGTTTTCAGTAGTTCTAAAACTCCATACATTTTTGCGATTTACACCATTCTAAACGTCATTTGGACCCTATGTTATATGGGGATTTTATATCCTCTTGACGCCTACTATCACCTCTCTAAATCTATCTATCGAATTCGCCAACATCCTGTTTATTTTTTTTTTGATTGACTAAGAACTTAATCGAATGTATTTAATTTTTTTCTCTTCATAAAGCACTAAATTACTCATTAATTTCTAAACATGGAGTTTCGGCGTTGGCAATGGGAAATATTCTCCGATCCCAGGAAAATAGCATTTTCAATTAAATATTTGCTAAGATCATTAATACAGCTCAGTTGGAATATACAGAATTGGAACTGAAAATTGAATATTTCTTTTAATAAGTATTCTGATACTACTGTACTGTACTCTGATTGCTTGGTAATGTTTCAACTTACAAATGGAGATTTCCAGGAACTCTATGAAAATGAATTTCTAGACTACACAGATTACTCTGTTTTCTATACTTATAATAAAGCTCAATGTGTGTGTGTGTGTGTGTGCGTGAGTGTATGTGTGTTGGCGCTCTACAGGCCAGACCGTTGGACCTACAGCTACCAAATTTGGTACATGTGTACCTTGGAGGTTGGGAATGTGCACCTCGGAGCCCTTTTTTCGAATTTTTAATTAGAATTTGAGTTAATTAAAATTTAAGCGTTATTTTAGCGACGTTTTTCCGCTATAACTTCCGAAAATATTATCGCACAAACATGATTTTAACATCAATTTAAAGATTAAAAAATTAGCTTTCTAATGGTATCAGTGTTTTAGTGTATAACTTAAGCGTCTATTTTTAACGAATTTTTAAAGAAATATTTTGACCATGTTTTTTTTGAGCACGTGACTGGATAAAATAAAATAAAACAATGACGGAAGTTCAAATAAAAACAAAACTTTCATCGTAAATCAAGTCTAAAGAAATGATACTTTTAGCACGTGACTGGATAAAATAAAAGAAACATAAAATGTGATATTTTCTACAAAAATAAATGCAAAGCAGAGGTTTCTATAATCTTTTGCAATATTTAAATCATTTATTCAACAAATCTTCTTTATTTATGGTAAACCTGATTGAATTTAGACAGGATATGTATTAAACTCCCGACTATGGCATATTATATAATCGTTTGCAATATCTGTATCATTAATTCCATAATTTTTTTCCATTATAAAATGTGATAGTTTTTAAAAAAATAAATGCAAAGCCAAGTTTTCTATAATCGTTTGCAACATCTAAATCATTTATTCAAAATTTTTTTTTCCTTTTTCGCTTTTTTTTTAAAAAAAACAAACATATTTAATATTTTGGCAACACCACGAAAAAAAAAAACATTTTTAATTTCTGACCAATCAATGCCCGGCATTACTTCAAGACTAATGAATATGTGATTCAATTGAGATTTTTAGAACGCATAACTCATGGCGAACCAGCTGGTCGCCAAAGGCGGCTAGTTTACAAATATAACGAACTAAAAAAAATCTTTATGTTCTGTTCTGTTGATTCTAAAATTGGTTTTCAGAGGTATAGAGCAAAACATTTTACTCTCACTTCCATTCTTAAGATTTGTAAAAATGTCACATCCTTGCTTATGCGGGAAAAAATAGAGTATTATAATACTACATACCGATATTAGAAAAAAATGAAAAAAAAAAAACAGAATATTATTATTGATCAATTATAAAAAAAATTAACTAAAAAGAGTTAATTTAAAGTACTATTTCAAATCAGCTTTATACCTTCTAATTGGTAAATGCCAATAATGCAATGCCATGCTGTGGGAATTAAAAGTAAGTACCCTGCGCCACCCCCCGCATTTCAGTCCAATTATTATTCTTCACAAAGCAAGAACATTTTTATACACATTTATTTCTAATTACTAAGCAATCAGCAAAACTTAATTTGTAGAAAGTGACACAAATCCTTTTTTAAAAAAATGTGCATGATCCTGTATCATTACTCTTTGCAACGTCCTTTATGTGGTCCTTTCTTCCTTTTAAAATTCAAGTACATGCTTCAAATTGCAGAATATCATTCAGATCATGTTAAAATTTTCTCAAAGCTAGTATATATTTTTGTGCTTGTTTTCAATTGTAAAAAAGCACGAAGAGAAAAATTCATAATCGCACTGAAGATTAGGTTATTCTGTGACCTAGTGAAGCAAATAAACCAGCTAGAAGAATAATGCACCTGGATTTTGATTTTAAAAGATTCTGAATAATAATCTGAATCAACTCTTTTGTTGCCTTCTCTTCTTATCTTAGTTCCCAATCCAATCCTTCCGCAGCCATTCATTGAAAAATTAATGCGAATTGCAGCATTCGCTTGAGCTCCACCTATTTTATGAATGGCTGTTCAAAATGACTTGAGAATGATAGTCAACTAAGCATAGAAAAATTCGTTGAAAATGTAAGCAATTCAAAGCATATCTTTTCTTTGCATAATAATGGTAATTTCCATCATAACATTTAGTGAGCAAATGTACTCAAAACACGTGTACCGTATATTGATTGTTTCTCACAGCTTTTTTCTCCCAAACTGCTTAATAAGGAACTTAACTATAAAAAAAATCAAAAGTCAAAATCATTATACTGGCTTCGGATTTGTCATCCCGCTGTTGGTTGTGGTCGGAAGAAACATGCGATTGCTTAAATGTTTTTATGGCTCATCTGAGAAATTATTTTTCTAATAAAAGAAATAATGAGTGGAAAAAAGTGGGTTCTTTCATGTGTTTCTGTTATTTTCTGTGCAATTTCTATCGAATACCTCAAATAATCTTTCCCAAACCATGCGACAGAAATTTACATCATTATGAAATTGTTTCACTTCAAATGTATGACAGCATTGTTTTTACTATATGTTTATTTTATGTTATTTTTGTAGAGAAATTTAAAAGAGACACTGAAGATTGGTTAAAAGCAGGTGGGCTATTTCAGTGCAAATACCTAAATGCAAAAAGTATTCTACAATCTCAAGCAGTAAATGTAGAATTAATTTGTGTCTTATTATTCTTATTTGAATAATAATTGTGTTCTTAATTATCGTCAGGAATAAAAATGTTGCATGTATATGTATATTTGCATGTCAACATGTATATTTGCTTGATGATGGATATTTCCATCATAGTGTTTTTAAATTTTTTTATATTATATATTTATACTAAGATTTCTTAAAACATTTTTCCTTTAATTTAGAGCATGAATTACATCACCCTTATTTATTTCACTAACAAAGAAAACATCATACAAAGAAGGAATATAAATCTTTTTAATTTTTGTATTTAACCATTGTGAAATGGTATTTGCTGCCTATTTCTGGCTTGACGAGTTACCACGATTATTTCTGGTTTCAATTAGATTCTGAGAATTGTTATTGTTCGACAAAATTACTTACCTTCTTCATTTTTCATTCATTTTTTTTTTTATTTCTGGTAGTCGTAAGTGAGTGTTCAAGTGAAAAGAATTGCAGACGTCCAAGTCCAAGTTTCCAAGATTTCGTCTGTGCCAATTATGATCAATTTTTGATCCATGCTACTGGAATAAACTCAACCAACAAGCACTCAATGCGACTATTTTATTTTTCCTTCCACAAGGCACTTAAACAGGGCGGAAATTAGTTTGGGAAAAAATGCCAGGTGTGATAGATCTTTGAATGCATTGTTAGGAAATAGAAAAGCTTAGAGTGACTTTCAAGTATTCCATCAAGGCCGCATTACGCTGCAGATTTATTGTTTATCGACCGGATATGAAAATTGGAAATAAAAACAACTATTAAAGTTGTTGCAATTTTTTTCTTGGAAAGATAGACAACGCTCATTTTCGTAATGACCTGTTCATTCTACGTAATACGGTCTATTGGAAATGACCATTCTGACAGAGTAAACACGAGCACGTGGGTTTAAAGATGACAGTGACGTCACGTGTGTCTAATCACGTGACGTCGATTGACCTACAACACGAAGGCGCGGCAACTCAACTAGTAAGCGAGGCTCTTTTCTTTGTTAGACTCGCGGCGTTAGTTGGCGTGCATCGACAAGAGGAGAATCCTGTTCATGCGAACTCAGGTAAGGGAATGAAAATTACTACTTTTTTTAACCTACTGGAGCAAAATATTTCCTTCATTAGCAGCAAAAATACTCTTTCACATTTTTGAAATAAATAACTCTTAAACTAAATAAAACTTCACGTAATAGTAACATTTTCAAGCAAGAATTTAAATTTCAATAGAGAAAGAAAATTTTTTAAATGATAGTTGCACTTAAATGCCATTATAATGTTTATAATTATTATTTTTGTTCCAATTTCTCAAAACTGAAACCTCACAAAATAATTTTTTTTTCTTTCTTTTCTCCCCTTTACTTTTTTCTTTCTTTCTTTTTTTTTAATGATGTCTTCCACAAATGCATTTTCTTACCTCTTGAAAATTCTTTAAAAAAATAGTAATGTTTCATTTTTGCAAATTACTTGCATTATTATTTTAAAATTTTACCCTGGAAACAGCTATGCAAATTTTTTTTTAGTTATTTTTATCATATCAGACACTTAATATAAAAATGCGGTGCACTTTTTTTAATATCCAATTAGCTTTCTTTCATTAAAAATGAATGTGCAGTATTACAACAAATAGACAAAATAGCATTCCAATCTATTTTTTGAATCGAATATTTAATTTCTTTTCAAATTTTTGTAAGTAAGGAAATGATTTCGAGTCATTTTCTCAGTGAATTTATTAAAAATTAGTATTCCATATATTACAGAAGAAAAGAGATGAAGAGAATAACATTAGAAAGACCAGTTTAGAGTAAAAACGTAATCATTCATTAGAAAGACCAGTTTAGAGTAAAAACGTAATCATTAATAGAATATTTATAGGATAAGGTGAAACATGCATCAATACAAAAAGCTTCTATTGCCTTTTCTACTATTGCATTGTACTGGGTAATTCAATATGATTGCATCAATTAGAAATGATTACAGCTTTTTTGTAAATAATGGGAATTACATAATGGCCGATGAGAACTCAGAATTTTATTTGCGTACGCAATAATTACCCTAAACCTAATCGCTTGTGTATACGTGATCTTCCAATTCACCTCGGGGATTGGGAAACATTTTCGCGAACATTGATACATGTTTGATTGCTGCATTCATGATCTACATGTAGCAATTTAAATCTTCTGAAATTACTACTTCTTTTCACTGGGATTCCTTTTTATACCCCGCATTAATGCTTTCTTTATTTTCAATAGTGAATAAACTGGAGGATCAACTCTTGAATGCTCTTTGTGAGACAAGACCAAGAGTAGTCACACAGAGCAATGTGACTTGGTAGTACATATGCAAAAGTTCAGGCTTCCTTTTATATTTATTCAAATGTTTTCTTCCGGTCGTTGTTAACCCGTAAGTTATAACCATTTGTAATCGGTGCGATTGTTTTGAGTTCCTTGTACTTAAATAAGGGTTTGTTGAAAGAATCTTTTCTAAAGGTTTAAAAACAATTCAAAGACTGATATATCATTAGAAGCATTATTCTTTTTACTGTCAAAAAATTGTTTAAAAGACACCACTCAGTAGAATAGAGGAGGGGAATTATAGTTAATTAATTTAATCTCAGTTATCTATTCTATCCACAGAAACAGACCATTTCTATCCATGTCCTAAAAACTTTTTAAAACTTATTTGGAAAATCATTATTTGCAGTATCTTATTTATGGTACAGTGAAGTATGAGGAAAAACAGGTTGTGTTAATACACCTTATGTAATTCGGGCTTGCTTCATTCAACGCGTATTCGAGTTTGTTAATTTCATTGGAAAAGACTGAAACCTTTTCACTTTCTTAATGTTGCTTACTTGCTTACAAAATAATAATATCTTTAAATAAAAACGTTTATTTTTTAATTGAAATTATATCTGATTTGATACTTGATCTTTCTTCCTTTTTGGGATGAACTATGTGGTTTGACCTGATATGTTTGATACCTTTTGTATCGTGATTTGTATTATAGCAGAGCACAATGTTTTTGTAATTATTTGTCCTTTGCTGAGATTTGAATTATCTTATGGAATTATTTTAATTGCAGCTGCCTTAACTGTGAAAACTTTGTCTTTTCTCGAAATCTCAATTTATTTTAAATGAGAGCTTAGAACTATTTATCCGAAGTCAGCTACTGCGTATGTTTAAATGACGTATAAATAGTGTTACTGGAACTGCAAATCTGTACAGGCTATCCTTAACTGCAGAGAATATCCGATGTTGGCCGTCTTTCGGTATCTCTTTTTCCATTTTGTTTCCCCCTCTCCTAAACAGTTTTTAGATTTGCATTTATTTTTTTATCATTTTGAGATATCTGTTTAGGTTTGGTGACAAATTTTTAAGAAATGATACACAGGTATTTTTAATTGTAACAATTAACCAAAACATTGAAAGGTCAATATTAGAAGAATAAATGTACTCATTGCCTTTAGTTTTTGAAAAAAAACTGTTTATTTAACGAAAATTTAGCAAATTTTCAACGTTAAGAAAAACAGTAAGTTAAGAAATAATTGGAAATATTTAATTTTTATTTTACCTATATATAAACATTTCAAACTACATAAAATGTAATAGATCACAAGATAAAAATTATTTGAATATGTAAAAATTTTCTGAGCATTTAAAGTTGTCATTTAGGATTTTTTTGTCAAAATTTGTCTATGTTTTGAAATTTAAAGTGTCTGCAAAACATATCTAAATCAAGTAATATTAAAGTCAGACATCTATCACATCCTCAATGGTTTTAGATACGTGCATAGCAAATTTCATGAAATTTTATTAACTTTAGATATCATGTTTCCCGCGAATCAATCACAGAGAAATCTCCCTGCAAGCTAAACTTCTCATTGAGTACTGTTAAAATACACTGAATGTTTTTAGTAACATTTGTAATAACCACTGGTTTCATGAAATGGGTTGGACAGAAAATTCGTATTTACAATCAGTAAAAATCTCGGCTCTAATAAAGAATTTAAATACAAAGTTCTTCCCATAGGATTTTGATGGCGATTAACAGTCAACTCTGAATGGTTCTTGAAAATATTTTTACTTCATTAAAACGGCGTCACTGCGATAAAGAATTGATGACATATGTTTTGATTGGGTTATGGAGAATTCTATAGGAAGTTATAGGATTAGTTATAGGATTCTATATCAAGAAAACAGTGCAGAAAAATTAAGCTGATGAACTCATTTTCTCTTATCAGAGATTGCTCTTTAACAAAAGACTATCCGTTAAATGAGGCTAATTAGCTAATATTCATTTGTTCTCATTTCCTTATTCTGAAGCATGCTAAGCTCATTTAATGAGCCATGAATTTAATTTTAATTAGACACTAAAGCAGAGGTAGGTAACTTTATAAAATATGATTGAGACTATTAGCAAATAATACTCCTAGAACAAAATAAAATTTGTGAAAGAGAAAAAATTCTTAACTATATATTCATCATACACTTTATTATTATTTATCAGTTCTAAATTCCTTCTTCCAGTGAAAATATTCAATTGATTTTTTAAAAATTGAGAATTTAAAGGAAGGAAACTCGTACATATTCCAGCTCATTCATATTGGATTGAAAACTACGTAAAAATGTTACCTTCGAAATCTCTGTCTGCCAGAAAATATGATGGATCACAGCCTCAGCAATATTTTTCTTCACTTTTTATGAAGTAAATATTTAAATGATATGATTCTCACATTAAATAAATTATAAAATATTTGGAATCGCTGCATATCCTATGAAACTGTAAATTAATATTTTATATGCAAGAATATTTAACATCGTTTATTTCTTACTTTAATCTTGATAGTTTTTACTGCTTATATTTTATATAAGTATATCTCCTTATATCATAATATTTGATATGGATAGTAAATAATTAAATTGTAATGTAATTTTACAACAGTATCTTTGAGCAAGAAAAAAAAATAAAGTAATTTATTGGGTTGTTCGGAAAGTAATTTCGTATTTTTTTGTCAAAATGAAAAGAAATTTTCGTTTAATGAATAAATTATTTATTAAATTATAAAATTGCCATTCTGTTCTAATACCTTTTGCCATATTTTTGGTAGTAACATGATTACACGCTCATAAAAGTTTTGGTCTTTGCTGTAAAAAAAACTGATCGAGGTGGTTTTTGGCCTCCTCATTTGAAGGAAAAATTTTGCAAATCAGTTCTGGTACTGATGTACTGTTAACACATCTTCTCCACACATATTGGCTAATTTATTTCTGGCTTGAACAGCATTTTTACCTTTTATATAGCAAAAAAGAAAAAAATGACGAAAATGCTGTTTATTGCTCTGTATATTTAAAAGGGCACCATCCAAAAACTACTGCGAAGAATCAGCTGCACTTTTTCACACTCAAGCCTTGCTATATCAGCTCTTAAAACATAAAATGATTTTGCGGTTTAAGTATGAAATTGGGTGCGAAAAATGCAATTAAATCCTTTGTCAGGAAAAAACGAAATTACTTTCCGAACGACCCAATAATAACCAAACTAAAAGAATGTCAGGCTCAATCACTGTCAGGATTAACATGCTTTCGAAGATGCGAATTTTTCGCCTTTAGTAAAAATATTCTGCTTACTGCAACAATTATGATTGTATCAGTAGAGTCCTTGCTCATAGACCAAGTTTAGCTCAGGAGTTTAGTTTCTCATAGATCAAATTTAGACCATGATGTACCTGAGGAGAGGTAATTTTTATCGATTACCACTCATGTCGGCCATTCGATTCGAAAGCAGCAATAGAAGTGCTTGCTGAAAACACGATTTTCATTCTCACAAAATTTGCATTCCAGAAAAGTTTTACCGCTTTTATGGTATGAAAATGTTTCTAGGTTTCCTAGGGATGTTACCTGCTTTTTTTCACCCTGCGTGTCATACATCTATTATTAAGACCTAGGTAAAGTCAGCTTATACTCGTGAGTGCTTTGAAATCGCACTTTGCATATTTTAAAAAAATTCCCGTAGTACTTTTAATGTATATAATAGTGATGAAAAGTGATAACGGAAGAGTGGAATTTATTCCTAGGCAGGATATTATGTGTTATTATAAACAAAATTTGTGCTATGAACTGACTTTTTTCTGAGAAATTTGAACAACTGACTGAGAAATTTGAACAACTGTTCAAAATTCTTCCCACTATGAATATTCTATGATGATAAAGTAGATTTTTCAGTTCATAGTTTCATTCATAATCTAAAATTACCCTTCAAGTTACATGAATCGATTCTTCCACATCAGATCTCAACACGGAAGGAGATTTCTATTTTTATAAACTGAATTTGGAAAAAAAGGGAGAAAAAATTTAGTGCTATGTTAAATTGGATTATAAAGTTCAAAGCTATATTTTCGATTTAGAGTTCGATTATTCCTACAACTGTCATTTCTTTCAGAACACATAATAATTTATGAAACTGACTTTTTTATTTGTCATTTCAAGCGTGTTTTTGATATAGCATATTTTCATTTGAACTAAATAATAATTAGAATTTTTTTTATATTTAAACCAAATGTAAGAAGTTTACAGTGTCTTTCGTTTCATAATTTTAGACTGATTGATGTTATGGACAAAACTGTTATTCTTTGTTAACTCCCTCGTCTCTTAAGTACTTACAATCGTCGTGCCGGTTATTACATCGTCCTGCCGGTTTGGAAGTTTGGTTAAGAAGTTGCCAGCTCAGGTGCGATCCTTGACATCTGATCTGGGTTCAAAATTACAGGGTCTGTGTCATCTAACCAGGGCTCAAAATGACAAGGTCCGTCTCGAAGTAGCTCCAGTGTTGCTTTAAAACGGGACTTTAATATAACTAAACTACAAATGACATCTCCAAAATAATGATGTAATTTGCATATTTATGGCAATAACTCGGACAGTTTTTTAGTTATAATTACTGATACTAGAATAAGTCTTCAAATTTTTCTTTATAAGGAAATTTCAGTCTTTAAGGATATTCATTTTTTTCACTAGAAAGAATTCATATTTCTGCTAATTATCAGAAAATAAAACATATTGAAATTGAAAAGCAGAAGTTTCCTTCGTTTTAATTCATATTTGGAGCAATTTGTAGACAGACATTTAAATTTCTTTACAAAAAAAAAATTATGACTGAGTTTTTTTTATTATTTTCTTTGACTTATTATTTCAAATATTTTAACTCTTTATAAAATAGATTCATTTAACATTTGAAATCGATTTAAATAGTGCAAATAGAAATCTTTTAAGTCGAATCTATAATCAATGTTAAACAAAAAGATGAATGGCATAAATAGTGTGTGTTTTCGAAATTGACATGCACGTGAAAGGTTTAGTTTGGCCGAAAGGTTACCTCTTTTTTCTAAAAATTGCTCGGATTGAAATCGTTGTTCATTAACGTCAGTATATGTAATAGGCCATTCTTTGGCGATTATAAAATTAAATATAAGTATATGCTATTGATTTTTATAAATAATATTATTCGATACTTTAAAATGGTCTACGAGCAACGCAACCGTACGAGAAATCCGAGTATCCGAATAGAGCCCCATGCATTTAATAATGTATCTGAGAATTCATAATGATACTTCAGAGCGAAGACTTCCTTTGAAGTTAATATTATTTGATATTTGCTTCCACTAAAATGAAATCAAAAATCTCGCAAGAATAAGAAAAATAGGCAAATAAATGAAATGAAATGAAGTATGAAATATTACAGAAGTATGTTTTAAAGTTAAAGTCAGGTTTTTTTTTTTTGTATAGTTTTTTTGCTTAAAAGAAATTAATCGCTATATTTTATTCCTGAAAAATTCAAAACAAATCCTTGTGACTTCTTCTAAATCCATTAAATACTTCAAGTTTAATGTAACACGCATGATTATAAATATGAATCAATTGGAGGTAAAATTTTTACTAGAGCTAGATATCAAGCGGGACTATAAGAGGAGATCTGGAAACGTCCTTCTAAATATTTATCATGGTGGAAATAACTTATAACAGTAGCGATGAAATTCAAATGCATATCTCAGGGCTTAGTTCCCTTATAGATCGCTCGCCTTAACGTAGCTTCCTTATTTTTATTGTAATTCGGTAATTTAATTAGAAACGGCTTCACACGTCTATTTTAGAAATAACACACTTACATCATAATCTGTTTATGAAAGTTACTATTATGTTATCTGAATGAAATAATTTTCAGTTTTTCTATTGCAAATACCTATTAATACATATATATTTTAGAATCAGTGAAAGTTCAAATTATTAAATCATCAGAAATGTGACACTAAATTTTACTAGACGTTTTATTTTAAAGTAAAAGGAAATACTTCTTTTGAAATTTATTTTGCCTATTCATAATTGGTAAACACATTAAGGATCGCAAGGAAATCTGTATGGCATACGCTTGGAACCGCACGTTTTTGGGCAAACTAGTATGTTCTAAAACCATCATAACTTAGTTACTTATGCAGCAGTAACATACGAGACACGCAAAACGAGAGAACTTGGGTATGGTTTTAAATGTATTAACAAAAACAATGTGAATCACTCCAAGAAACCTAGTTTGGCTTGATTTCTTTTCTGTTCCAGAATATATCAATGGCATAAATGCAAAGTTACTCCGTAGTAAAATATATGACAATTTTTTCTTTCAAAAGCAAAATCTCACTCAAAGTTAGAAATTTGATTCCTCCAACGAAAGCACCATTGGACATTGTTCATTTTTTATTCGTAGTGGGGAGAAAAATCCACCCCCAGATTTGTCAATCTAGCATGAATACAAACACCGCTTCAATGGGGGAAAAAATGAAGTTTTTCTTTCTAAACGAAATTCGATTTTTGTTTTGGTCTGAAGAAAAGACGTTTGATTAAGAAAGAAATGGAGTTGATGGTAACAAATCGACTTCGTTTCTTTGTCTAATGCAATCGATTTCTTAACGAGGGGATTATTTCGGTTTACTGATGCTTTTTGCATTGGAAAGACTCTATTTGACTAACTGTGTGTGTTTTCCATCCGCATCGCTTTGTTCTGTTGATAGTTCGTTGCTATGGAAACGGGGTATTAAGTATTGCTTCCGGGTTTTCGAAAAATTACTATGAAAGAAAATGCTCATATCTCCTCGTTTATACCCCTCCTGTAGCTAGAATCGGGACTAATGTTCAATATTCATCAATGGAAATAGGTTTTAACTTTGTCATAGTGGGTTCGTTTCTAGCCGACAGCAAAATGATGAAAATAAGACTAATGATTTGTTTATCATGAAGATGTAACCTACTTTAATATATATATTTCATTTCATCAATAAAAACTTCTAGGGGCTAAAACAAATATCGTAAAAACTGGAGTAGCTGCTAGAAATATTTTAAGTAAACTAGAATTTCAATAACACTTCTGATGTATTTAGCTTTCAATAAATGCTTTCTTATGACAACAATTTCTGTCTAATTCCACTAACATATTGCTTCCGACGGTTCAAAAAATGAATTTTTTAAAATTAATTATCACATTCTACTTCTTGATATTTATTTTTCATTTTTATACTTATATACAATTTCATCGTAAATTCATTACTAGAAGATGCTCTCTCATATGGAATTAAATTTAATTTATCGATTTCTGGTGAATTTTTTATTATTATTGATTTGTATTGATTTGAACACATATCCTTCGTTATTCTCAACAGGTAGCGAGGGAAAAATCTATTATAAAATTCCATTTTTGAGAAAAAAAAAAGATATATACAGGCAATGATGAAAAAGAACTTAATTTCCATTTTGTGATGAGATTTCTACTATTATTTTTAACCTTGAACATAAAAAACATCATAGATTTTGTCCTTAGTCGACAAACTTCTCTCACTGGGAGAGGGGACACCTCAAAATTGTGGATGAGAAGCTTTCGGTACTGTGGTTGGTTCTCGCCACTCTTAGGGACACAAGAAAAGGTTGAGGATGGCTACCTCTCATTAATAACTGAATGTACTTCCCAAGGGAAAGATTGTACAGTGGCCAGTTAAGCCCTTAGGCCTCAACCACTGTTCTAGCCAGTGTTGCTGTTGAGGTGGTTCAGTCATTCAGTTTTTGTTTGTTTGCTTTCCATGAACTTTAGGGCCGGTCGAAGTTGTCAATTTGTGATTAACAGACATACTAAAATATTCATTTCCTCCTAAACATTTCCTATTTTATAGAAGTAGAAAAATATTTTTTTCATACCAAAATGTCTAGTTGCTTATAAGATTCCGTCAAGTATATGTAGCTTGCGTTAATACTTTTCTTCGATTTCTTTATTAGTTTAGAATATGCAATGCCAATGCAGAGTTGAGAAAAAGAAATTTACCTCCTGGTCGAAAACGTTTATGGGAAATAATTTAATGATTATTACCTTTCATAAATCTCTAGGACATTTACATTCATGCATATTCCACTTTTAATTCAAAAAAGAAGCGAATTCAAATTAGATAGGTATAATTCACCATGCAGTTTTACTTCGAGAACTGTAAATGTGTATCAAAATTCTGATCAAATCTGTCAAAGGATCGAACGTATATTTATCTAAGCATTGGACCATTGCAAAAGAGTATGTCAAAAATAATAATTCTAAAACCTGACGAGTTAGAAAATTAAATTTGAAACGTGTTCTAGGCGTGAAAATCTAAGCGAATTTTTGACGTAACAGATCTGTGAGGGAAAGTACATTAACTAAAAACTATGAACTCAAATGGAAACGTATGCCAGAAAATAAATTAAGCTGATTAGAGCACAAACAATTTTCCTTAGAATTTTCCTTCCTCTTGAAGCGTAGACTCTCACCTTTTCAATCGTGGAATTACTTTCTAATGCAAAAGCAATGCATGTATATTTTTATTTTCCATTTTTTATGTATATATAATTTATATGTTAATTTTTAATATCCATAGATAAAATATTTCAGAGATATAATGAAATATTAGATTCACTCTCAGTAAGGGCTAATTTTCCTATCCTGAAAGTACAATATTAAAACAATTCGATGACTAACCTAAATCTTGGTTGTAAATTAATATACCGATTTGAAATTATATTTAATTCATTATTAATTATTGATTTCTTGTACATACGCATCGCTGAATTGCTATAAAATACCTCAAAAATAATATCGCGAGCATTATGAACATATAATTTTATTGTTAAAGCAGGTTAAAGGAATACAGAAACATCAAGTTATTTCCCTTATTTAGTCTTGTGTCGATTGATATTTTATACGAGTTTCAAACAAGAAGTTGCAGATTGTGCTCTATTTCATCGTCGATTACATTTTTTAATTTTCGATTTTTTTTTTCTGTGGTTCAAACAAATTATGTTATTTTCTGCTGCCTGATGAAATAGTATGTTTTGTATGTTAAAAAAAGCTTTGTTTAAATCTAAAATTTGAAATTGTTTTCTTTGGGGAAAGAAAGTGACAGTTAATAAATCATCCAAATCTGACGCTAGTTTCGAAATGAATTCTGGAAAACGAAGTGTTATTTGCTGATAATAAATCAGGTCAGAGATACCCTGATCATTCGAGCCTAAAAAACATGCGCTGTATAATTCTAAATGAACTCATTAGTAGTTCGATGCTCCCATCAATAAACAAAAAAATCGAAGCATATTACCACAGAAGAAAAAGAAATTTTTCTTTGAATTGCTTTGGTCTTGTTAGAGCTTTGAGTATTTTGGGTTTTTTTTGTATAGTTCAAAACAAAAAGAAATTTAACAGCGATGATTTGGAGGATTTCGATGATAAATTTTTGTTTGGAGCTTATTCGGTAACCAAGGTACAGAAATGTATTTAATTCCTTTTATATTTATTTGAGGTATAAAATAGATTCGTTAGAGTAAATACGAAGACAAGAAAAGCCATTGTTTCAAGAATTTGAATGAAGTTATATTTATTTGTACATGCAAAGTGATGTTTAGAATGTTTAAAAATAAAACTGAAATCAAAGTTATTTTTCTTAGTGATTTGTAAGAAGACGATTATGTTATTTACTCACTCCAAATACGTTGTGATACTATGCAAGATAAAATGAAAAGTGTAGGAATGAAAAGCAACAAAAATGTTGAACATTCCCTAATATCATTGCACTGTTTGTGTATATTATTTATCGCACACAATGAAAATTAAATGAACTCAGCTGATCATTCATTATAATATGAATGATTTATTCTAAGATAAATGAAGAATTTGTGTAAGATAATTAATGAAGAATTTATTGAGCGGCAAATAAAATTTTATTCTCAGATCAGAAGGATAAGTAATGAAGACATCAAATATATCTGCTGATCGACTGTCTGTGTTTTTGTGAGGTTAAGTGATTATTCTCTTTATAAAAGATGCGTTTGATATTGCTTGTTATTATTCTTCTTCATAAATTCTTCAGCTTTAAACTGCTAGAATTATCAAACACTACAACATATCATACACCGAGGTAACGAAAATGATAGGTTGTCTCCCAATAAAGTGCCAGGCTTCTCTTTGCTCGGCGAAGCAATTCGACATGACAGGAATTCAAGAAGTCATTGGATATCCCCTACAGATATATTAAGCCATATTGCCTCTATAGACGTACATAATTGAAAAGCGTTTCCGGTACAGTATTTTGTGCACGAAATGACCTCTTAATTTTGCCCCATAAATGCTCCATGGGATTCATGTCGGGCGATCTAGTTGATGGAATCATTTGCTGGATTTGACCAGAATGTTCTTCAAACAAATCGAGAATAGCTGTAGCTCAGTGACATAAACATTGCCATTCATAAAAATGCCATCGTTGTTTGAATGCATGGAGTCCATGATTGCAAGAGGTCAAGTAGCTAAATATAACCATTTCCAGTCAATGATTGATTAATTTGAACCTGAGGATTCATTCCATTTCATGTAAAATCACCCCACACCATTAAGAAGTCACCACCAGATTTCAAGGGCTTTATTGACAGCTTGGGTTCGTGCCTTCGTTGAACTTTATTCGAATGTGGGACTACAAGAACTGTACCATAAACTTTTACCAATTAAAATCATGACTCATTTGACTAAACCAGGTTTTTTCCGTCAACCGATATTGTCACGAACAGGGAGAGGCGTTGCAGGTGATGTCGTGCTGTTAGTAAAGGCACTCGATTCGATCGTCTATTATCATAGCCCATTAAAGCCAACTTTAGCTATACTGCCCAAACAGACACTTCTGTCGTACGTCCATATTGATTATAGTTGTTATTTCATGCAGTGTTATTTGTCTGTCAACACTGACAATTCTATGCACACGTCGCTGTTCGTGGTCATTAAGAGCAAGATATCAGTCACTGCTTTCTCACTGCATGGTGGAAAGCTGTGCCTGAAATTAAATATTCTCGGCATACTTTTAACACTGTGAATCTTGGAATCTTGAATTTCCTAATGATTTCCGAAATGGAATGTTCCCGATGTTTTGCTCCTACTACCATTCTGAATTCAAAGTCTGTTAATTCCTGTCAAACATCAGAAACCTTTTCACGGGAATAAAAGTGAAAGCCCTGCCAATTTATACATAAGGGTCCAGAGTACTCACCTACATATGAGTTTGGAAAAAGCTAATTCTAATTCCCTTCCGCTGACGTGATAATGGAATATCGCTCATATCACGTCAAATATCGTGCTCGTCATCTGGTAATTAAAACTGATCCTCCCCCAATGGAGCTCTCACGTCAATTCAAAACGGGAACCCACACATTTCTGACCACCTAGAAATTGGATACAAACTCATGAAAAACAAGCAATATTTTTAATTTTGTTTTTAATGTATCATTATGACTTAATATTTAGAATGTTGGAATTCCCCAAACACTGCATCAACTCTTGCTGATGCAATCAATTGCAATCACTACATCAACTCTTGGAACACGAATAAACTCTTGTTTTGAATCTCACTGGGGAATCATGAGATAAGTACAGCTTCATTTTTTTCCCATCTACATGACGAAATTCACATGTTATTCAATTAAACCCAGCTTACCGTTGGATGGTTTTTAGGAAGAAGGAATCCGGTAGGATGGGGACTCAAATATTTTCAAGCAATTGCAAATGCTCGACAGAAAACTGAAATTCACATATGGAGCATTAATTAATTAATAGTATATAAAAAGAAACTTTATTACAACGGTAAATACAGTTAATTGAAATATTTTAATTATTTTCCCAATCATTTCGAAGAATTCGATTCATAGTTTTTGGGAGAACCCTGTAAAAAGTCTCATTAAAACTAAAGATACTTTTAAAAGTAAACTCTAAATAGTATTAATTGAAATGATTTGTTGTTATAAGAAAGTAAGATTTTTAAAAGTAATACAATACTAAAACCAATTTATGTGAATGATTGGAGTTAAAAGACTTTTGAAATAAAATATTTTCTTATATGAAAAAATTAAAACCAGAAAATTTTAAAACTCGCATACATATATATCCCCTTAGTTTCATGCATGTATCTCTCTTTAGTTTTTCCATGGAAATTCATTTCATGCATGTTGAGAGCTAGTTAAACCTGATGCCTACTTACTATATTAGACATCAAGTACATTATCAACCTATTCAGCTCCTAATATTCTTATAAACATGAAGGAAGCTGGCATTCCGTGATTTGCGTGTTGAAAGTAATACTAGGAAAATGCTGGAAGCGTAAAAATAAAATTAAAAAAATTTCGCGCCTTTTTAATGGAATTTTCTTAAGAGTGTCGAATGTATTGACTGATTTTATGCGTGTATGCCATTCA
This sequence comes from Argiope trifasciata, assembly GCA_026543055.1. Classification (NCBI taxonomy): domain Eukaryota; kingdom Metazoa; phylum Arthropoda; class Arachnida; order Araneae; family Araneidae; genus Argiope; species Argiope trifasciata. Next base: position 1,512,953 of record JAPMOQ010050464.1, read on the forward strand.
ACTGCTTTGCATCGTGTTTATGCTTTCCAGGAAAAACAGCATTCTCCCTCACGCTTTCTTCAGATTTTTAGAGGACGTTAGTTATCTTTTAGTAAAATATCAATAGTCATGACTATAAATTTGAAATAAATGTCTCTTGCTCTATGGCGCAATCGTTTGATTATGTCTGTTGCCTGGATACGAGTATTAAAATTGCATCAAATAAAATAATATTCAATATATATATATATATATAAAACAAATGAGCATATGCCTGAAAGAGTAAAATGAGATCTTAAAGGTTGAAAGAAATGTCAGTTGACTAACGAAAGTCAAGCTCAAGAAATGTCAGTTGACTAACGAAAGTCAAGCTCAGTCAAGCGTTAAGACATGAAGTCCAGTTTGCCATTTTTGTATATCTAAAACTCGAAATTGTCTTGGCAAGCCTCATTAAGCGACTTAAATCTACAATGGGTTCTTACAAAATCTGTTATAAAACCTCCAAATAAACTTATTATTCTTACAATGTTCCTTTCGTTCATATTTAAGCTTATTGTTTGAAAATTCTGTTTTTCTAATGAAATTCAATAAAATCTCTCTCTTGTTGATTTTATAGATGGATCACAATAGTATACTTTTATTTGGTGTTTGTGAGTATTTTCGAATAAAGCAACTATTATATAATTGATAGAATGAAATCACTTTCAGTTTATTCCCAAATTCAAATTGATTTCCGTGAAATATTCTATTGATCTTGTTTTCTGGTAATCTGAATTTCTTGAGAAATTTCTTCTATTATTTCTGACATCAAAATTTTATTTTTGTCTGTATTGCCGAAGGATTTTTTTTCTAAAATTGTAAAAATATTTAATGCTGAACAGAAAAATTCTGTGAGATAAATATTCCTCAATTACATAAAGTAGATTCATTCTTACAAAAATAGAATCCAGTTATTTATTATTATTATTATTGCACTGAACGCAAATAACATTCCTTTCAAATTTCTGCAAGGTATCCTAAAAAAGTGTATACTCATTGTGAGTAAACATTGCATCAACGATGAATGGCCTGCATCGAAGTCTCATTACTCATATTAGTTTATGTGATTAGAAATTTGAAACTAACATATTTAGAAGCTTGCATTTTAAAACTTTAACTTGTCTTTATTGAATAAATACAATTCAAAACATAATTTTAATGTATGAATACAATATTTTTCGTATTTTGAAATGAGACTTTTATTATTAAATGTATACAAACTACAAAAATGTATAAGCAAAGTTTATTCAAACTGATTTTATGCTTACTGATTTTTACAAACGGTCTATATTATTTTGTGCAACAAATTTTTAAATAGAAAAAAAACCTTTTTTAATGGATTATGGTTCCTTATCGCATTGTCTGAAGGTACTTGTACCAAATATATCATTTTTATTTGCTTCATTCAAAATCATCGTTTTTATATTCCACTTCTCATTTCTTCTATGAGATTATTAGCGTCATCAAATCAAAAAATGAAAGACAGGGCTTAATTTTTTTTCTAACCTGGCATTCAAATTTATTTTCAGTCAGTTCAGTTTTCGGTCAAAATATCCAGCTCAAAAATTGGTCAGAGGGGAGGTATCAGGAAAAAATCAAAATATGAATAATTTTCAGTTGCATTACGTTGATCCCTTGTACTGAACTTTTAATCTTTCGGATGGCATAAAATTTTTAAATTGAAATCTCAAATGTTCCTATTAGTTTTGAAAAATTCATAGAAAATTTTGAAATACAGTACACTCCCAGTTATCCGGCTATATGGCAGAAGTTAGGCCAGATAACAAAAAAGCCGGATATGCTGGAATTCTATGAATTCATTTCTACGCCCACCAATACCAGAAGGTAGAGGTTTTATACCAAAACTCACTGTTATCATATGTATTTTCTCACTTCTTATTAAGTTCTAAATCCGTTGTTTATTTCAATGTGAACGTAGCTTCGGCGCGGTAAATCATACAAGTAGTTGCCGGTAACGTGTGGAGTTCAAATAGAAGACTCTGTACTGGTAATTGTATGTTTATTATGTATATTTATATATTGAATTTCCCTTTTCAGGAATTCATTAGAGAATAAGTAAGTTAAAGGATTTACACAGTTTCCTTTTCCACATAATGCTTAATTTCAATGACCGAAACATAAAAAAACACTAACATAAATCTTAGGCCTGGATCTACAGAAAATTGGTTCAAAATAATTTTATTTTTCACCGATAGATGATTACACAGATATGAAAGGTAACCTTAAGAGAGTCCAAACTTACAATTTTTTGGTTTTGAAAATGTCCTTAATAGATGACTTAACAGATGCCTTGCATCCCTCATTTAATTACGATATATAAAAAAACTAGGCCGTATAGTATGGAAACCGGAAAATCGTGAACAGTATACTCGGGAGTGTACTGTATTTTTACGAGGTTTTCTTCAACCCAATAAAAACAAAACATTAACAAGTGATTTAAATCAGTATTAAAAAGCTTATAAAACAATATTAAATAATTAGATTCTTAGGTGAAATTTTTAGTGAGAAGTAATAACTTATGATATACGATGTTTAACATTCTAAACTTATTTTCTTATCTTCAGTATGGGACAGAGGTTCTTTCTCTACAGTGGTTTTCAAATCACTCCAAATAAACCGAAAAGAGAAACAAATACTGGATGAAGGACTACAAAAAATTGAAGGAATTTGCACCATTGGGGCGATAGAGATATTAAAGCGAAGATATTAAGTCGAAGAACTTCTGTTCACTTCACATAATTTCCATAATATCCATAATAATTGCAAATGAAGCTGAACAATTTGCAAAGGATAAGGATCAGTGAATATTCCTTAAAACAGCATTCTATATTGTTTTGCTAACGACCCATTTTAAAGCAAAATCCGTTGAAATTTAGTTTAAAAGTGAAAATTTTACATTTCACGTATCTTCAGAAATAGCTGGATGTAATATAAAAATTTGCAACTTCCCTAATTATCTCTTTCAATCATCCTAACTTTATGTAATAATACAGAAGTTAAAGAAATCTTGCTAAGATATTAGCCTTATCTGTCATAGTTCAACTATCAAGAATAACCAATGAGAGTAGAATTAAAGAAAGAATTTAAAAAACTATATTAAGATTTTAAAGCGGAATTCTATGATTACCAATAACAAATGGAAAATATGCAAGCATTGCCCTTCGTTATAAGAATTCACACGGTATCACATTTATGCTGAAAAACTACATTAAAAAACGAACGGAAAATAATTTAAATCAAAATTAAATGAAGTAGAAAAAAATATTATTCTTCATGATTCACGTATAATTTTGAAATATATTTAAAATGTAGGTTTCTAACAGTGAATCATATTGCACAAATGTACTAAATGATTAGTGTCCGTGAGTGGAAATTTGGTTTCAAAATGTGCAGTTCAATGGAGCATAGAGCTTTACTCATTTTATGAAAGAAAATTCTACTTTGGATTAAAACATGAATTAGCAGGGGGTTCAAATAGTTATAAATTTACAAGCTGATAACTAAACTCCAAAAGTTATTATAATATTTGATGTATATGAATAATTATTTTATTTTATCTATAATTTTTTGATAAGGTTCTTTTCATTCACCTAGATATAGAGTTTTTAGTATATAGTTTTATTCAGAGTAGTAGTATACACAAGTTAAGCTTACAGTTTGCCTCCAATAAAGTCAGTGATCACGTCATTTTTAAGACAAATTTTTAAAACTAAAAATTTTAGACAATGTACATCAAAATTCCTCTTTTCTTGTCCATTGTTTCCAACTCGTAGAATTCAAGAATTACATCTATTTTAAAATGCACACGAATTTAACGGATATGTTGTACTTGAACATTTTTCAATCATTTTGATTATTCACTATAGAGAACCAATAAATCTTTTAAACGACTTATAAACAAATATTTGCCCAAAGCATAAGTATTAAATTAAATATGCGTGTTCAAAGGTAAAATAATTTAACAAATTCCCATTTCTAAACCTATATTACATTTTTCAGTCTCTAAAAAATTTAATTTAAAGACATTTTATAAAATGCGAAACATTTCATAAGTTTAATTATTGCGCATTGATATAATGAACTAAAATTACATTTTTTTTCTTCAAATTTATAAGAATAAATCAGCGTGGTATACCTTTAAGAACTGCTATATTTAGAATCAAAGCACATCATTTCATCCATTGTTGTCTAAGTCTGGATTATCTACTTGTTTAAGAACAAAATCATATAAGATAAATGTAACTACCCTTCAAAAACACCATTAACTGATACCCATCAGAAGATAAAATATTATATTACCAGTATTGGAGCTATATATCTTTGACAATATTGAATAAAAGTCTTTGAAATATCGAACCAATAATATCAAAAGAGTACCAAAGAATAAATTCCATTTTATATTTAGAATGTACTGAGAATGTTTGATGGATAAACGAAGAAACATCGTTTCAAGAAAAAATTCTTTGAATTTTAATTTCAACTCAAAATTGGGAGAAAAAAAAACATTTTTTTCTATATTACCGTTCTAATTATATCTGCTGTAAAATTTTATTAATTGGTTGAGTTGTGCTTAAAAAAACATGATTGAAAATTTTTTTGCTTTACGAACAGTTAATAAATCATCAAAGACTGAACTATTTAATATTCAGTAGGAAAGAGAATTTCTGTCAGTTAAAAATATTGTATTATTTAAGGCCATCTATAATAACCATTAAAATGCTTTTAAACTGTCGAACTGGGCAATTTAAGTACCACATTAAGACAATTAAAAATGTAGACTAAACGCAAGTATAAAATTTTCAACATGTTTCTGATCAGTGCTGTTCTTTGAATTTTGACACCTTTAACACAAATATAGAATAAAGGATGTGTAAGAAAAAATTTTACAGTTTGGTGAGAGTGTTTTCTTAGGGAAGAAGATAAATTGGCGTATTAGTATATGAATTCCAGTTGGTGAAAATTATACATTAATCAAAGAAAAATTCGATAAAAATGAATGATATTATTTGCAGTTTGTATATAATTCAATGAACCATTTTCATATTAATTTATTGGTTGGGGGAAAAAATTAGCTCGTGCCCATTTTTTGTGGTCAGAAATGTATTTAATTCAGAACAAAAAGAATGAACAAATTCATTAAAGTTTTGTTCAAAGTTGGTTTCTAATTTTCCCCGTCTTTTAGGCAATTTTCTAATTTCATCCCGAAAATATGCCTAGCTGCAAGTTTGGAGTTAATTTTCAAGTTATGTTAAAGAAGTAAATCGGTAACCGATCAAACTGTATTGCATCCGTCTGAACAATCAGTAATCAGAAGGAGCAATGTTCGTAGAATACGGTGGGTACCGTAAAATATCCCGCTTGAGTTTTTCCAAATATATTTTACGACTTTAAGCGTCATGAAGCCGAGTAATGTTGTGTAGGAAAATAACTTTGTCGTGTATTCCGGCTATTTTTTCGAAATGTATGGCTCAAACGAATAATTTGTAGTTTATACCAACTGCTCGCAATGAAATTGCCAGATTGTAACAATTTATAATAAACAGCACCCTTTTGAACCCAACATAGTTGCTACATAGCATGACCTTTGAACCCTTAATATTCGGCTTTCTTGTTGATGTTGAGACCGATGGAAACGATTAACTGGGCATAGCGTAATATTTATTTTTCTTGACGTTGTCGTAGAATAACTACTTTTCCTCCTTAATCATAATCCGATGGGAAAAGACATATTTTATACATTTGAATCAGTTGCTCACAAATGTAAATTCGTCTTTCAACGTCTGTCTGTTTCAGTTCAAGAATCACCCAATTTCCTTACTTTTGAATCATTCCCATAGATTTCAATCGAACTTGAATTGCTTGTTCAATCATTCCCAACGATTCCGCAAGCTCCTCTTGCATCTGACTAAGATTTTCATCGAGTAATGCCTCCAATTCTTAGTTTTCGTGTTTTTTCGGCTACCAAGAGCGAAACTCAAAAAATCGCGTCGTCTTCGAAACCATTCCTAACATGATTTATCATTTAGAGCATTGTAACCATAAACTTCCACAAGCATTTGATACGCTTCAGATGCGCCTTTCTTCACTTGAAGCTGAAAACTTGCCCCCTCCCCCCACCAATGCTGCTTAGTTAACGCAAAATTTAATATATTCAACACAGTATAAAATAAGGTTTCTTTATGAGCCTCAAAGTAATATAAAGTGAATGTTATTGAAAGAAGTAGCAGCTCAGTAATGCGAACCATAAATGACAGAGATGACATCAGAGACAACACTGTCTGATGCCCGATAGCGATATGACTGATTTCAGGTCTATCAATTGCATGTGTTGTATGCTTTAATCAATGCTCGTATATACAAATTATTCTTAACTTATACATGTAAACTGTCTATGGGTAACGTTGTGGTGTTGTTTCTAATGGTACTTGTCATTGACAAGCCCGCTGACTAACGTGCCATTGCGATTTAATCCGAATTGCGCGTCTCTTGTTTATTTTCTTGCTTATTCCATCTAGAGCCAAGAGTACGACTTAGCTACTCTCGGGCAGACTTTATTCATACATTTCATTCACTGGTCCACAGACCGTAATTTAGATCTGGATCAGAGAACGATCACCTCTGAACCAGTACCCTCAGTGATATTACTCTCGACATGGAGGATTTATACGGGCGCCAGTCACCACACACGCGGAGATTCTTCGATCGGTGGGGCTCGAACTCATAATCTAAGGGATGCGAGTCCAACGCCCTACCAACCAGGCTATCTAGACCTTATGTGTAATATTACCTGTAAATACTATAACTGTAAATATATAAAGTATTCTTAACATATGCGTGTAAATTTTCTTTGTGTAACGTTACCTACAAATAAATAAGTGTTACACTGATTCGGACTCTTTACTGAATCTCATAACGACCCTACAAAGATATCTAACCTTGCTGAAACCAGAAAAATCAACTGTCACTAGGGAACATTCATAACAATCGTCTTGTGAAAATGGGCCAAATTTATTTGTTTTCCCAATAGTTATAAAGAATTAGCATTTATTTTTAATACTGTCAACGACATATTATTATTTTTTATGTTTTATCCATGGACTTTATTTGTTAAACAGAAAATAAATTAGGCTTTATTTCATGATTTATGATTTCTACATATTGTAGCTTTATACAGAGTTCTCTAGCACCGAGCATATGTCCGATTGACCGACACTAAAACCATACAGCTTCTTAAACAAATTTAACACACAGCTCAAATGTTCGTGTATAGCTTGGAAATTTCTTCACGTCTCATTCAGGTATTGCACCTGACTGAAAAAACTAACTGATTTCATTATCGCTAATGCCCTGGAGAAACTACGAAGGAGTTAAACCGCAAGATTTCATTTAAATGATTTCTGAGTACTTCGTAACCTAGAAATTGAATATGGCGCTGTTTATAATATTAATTTCCCTGCAACTGAATACTTCGCCTTTAATTTTTTTCTAGTAACCATTTGTCTGATGTGTGTCATGACTATCATAATATTTTCAGCAAAAAAAAAAAAAAAAAAGTAGAAGAAGAAGAAGAAGCAAAAGAAGGTATTGCGTTATTTAATAGATAAATAGACTTGAGTGAGTTTTTTTTCGGATAGGTATGGAGTTGTTTCTATTGTTTTAAACAAATATTTTAAATCTGAGGAAGTATTTTTTTCTAGTTTTATGAACTGTGGAAGGGACGACTTCGAAGTAGCATTTTCTTTCTATTGAAATATCATCTGAATCTGCATTTGTTGTTCTTAACATCCTATAATTTCAACATATTTTTCATATTAAATACACATATTAATATTTCAGTATAATTAAAGCCAATTTTTCAATATATTTTACCGACTCTATGGCAACTTGAATAGTGAAAAGATACTATTTATATGTACTGAATATTTTTTGGACAGCTTTGGGGTTACCTCATAAGTCGGTGTTCTATTATAAGTCAAATTTTCAAGTATTATCTAATGAGAAGATCAGAGGAAAATACTATACAAAAAATTAGGAGCCGTAAAACTGCTTTAGCAATTCATGTTTCTTTTCAAATCCGTCTTAATGTTCTCTACTTCCAGCATTCTTGTCGTTCAGTTTTTTCAAATATATAACATTCTAGTTTTAAAAATTAATTTTGCAGTGCAGAGAAAGAACAAAGAAAAAAATTAATAAAATTGCATAAAGAAACAAACATTATTAGATTAACAAGAAAGTGTAAAGCAGGTGATAATTTTAGACTAAATAACCTTTCGCAGTGCATATACTTAGAGCTATTGTAATTCATTGCCCAGATTATGCATAAAAATTATAGTAGTGATCTAGAATATTTGCATATATCAAGATGAAATAATTTCATGTAATTTTTGAAGGAAAGGAGTGATCGGAAGTTTTAGACTGATTTTGGAAAAGTTAATTAGCACTTTTAAGAAGATAAGCCTATTACAGTTAATATTACTGTAAACAGATGGGTAGAAATTTTTTTAATTAATGTTAAACAATCATTTTCCGCTAAAGACACATGAGAAGATATCGCTCAATTTTGTTAATTTTTTTTTTCTATCTAATTCTCTGTTTTCTCGGATTATAGAAACATAGGGAGAAAATTGAATTTTTCGTGCTGCCTAACTGCAAAAATATTTGAATTTTAAATATTCATTTATATGAAGGCTAAAACTTTTCTGTTTACCATCTAATAATTTAAAATTTTTGGATTACTAAAAGCAAAATTAATTTATTTTAATTAAAATTTTTTAAATATTTTTATTAAAATTCATTCACTTATTTATTTATTTACCGTTCTTGAATGGACATTTCTGCGTATTTAAGAAGGCAGAGTGAAGCGGAGAAAGTCCGTGGCTTACTTTCCCCAGAAGAGTCTGGCGGGAAGGACGTGATCTCGAAACAGGTCACTGAATTATTGCAATGCCCTATTTTCAGCTCTGATTGAGCGACACGCCTTTCTAACAGGTGATACCTGAAGATAGTGACGAGGCCTGCAGATAGGTTAGAGCTAGCTATTGAGAAAAAAAGATTCAATTTGATTATTGGGGTCATTTCGTGAACTTGTCATCCTGTGAAATTTCCCGCGCTCCTCAACAGTTGCTGTTTGAATAGGGTACATGCAGATTTTTTTAACGATCATGTTGGTGAAAGGTTATATCAAAATTTTCATATTTCTGCAGAAATAGTATAAGAATCCTTTCAGCTTGCCAGTGAAGGGAGTATTATGCTTACAAATAAATATTATCCTCAGATATTTGAAGTGAATTCTATATCTTGACAGAACATTGCATATCTTAGGAATAGGAAGTATAACTGATTTCGTAAGATTCACCAATTTTTATTGAAATATAAAATGCTATATCAATTTTAAAAACCAAATGCATGCAAACATTATATGATATCAATATAATCTATACTTATAATAAAGCTCAATGTGTGTGGGGGGGTGTGGGTGTGGGGGGGGGTGTCCTTTCGGTATAAAGACCATATTTCAAATTTCATTTAACCTCCGCTTGCCGGTTTTGAGTTATTACGCTCATCTGCATTCGAAACAGCAATAAATAATTCTGATAATGGTTTTTTGGATTCAAGATGGTCAAAAACCCGAAGATCACCAAACTTTAAAGTCAAACTATATGAAGATTATATTACTTTTCCTGTAATTTGTATAGTTGTAAATAAGAAAGCCTGAATTGACATTCAATTTTCGAATTCTATTTTCGGTTTCCGCAAATGTCGAAACATGTTAAAGAACGGTGAAACGGCTTTCTTGTTTACACAGCTCCGGGATAGCAATTCTAACAGACACATTCGCAGACGGTATACGTTAATACTTCGTTATAAGTAATAAAAGCATACACGTCATGATGGCTGATTCACTCCTTTTTGTCTAGGTTAAATGCAGGGATATTACTCGTAAACACAAGAATCTTCCCTGGGAATAAGTCTCGAGCCTGCAGCTTTCAATCAAAAGCTTTAGATCTCAACAAGTAAGAGAAACAAAACTTAACCTTTCTCTGCATGAGTTCTTTTCTTTTTTTGTGTTAAATTAATCAAGGTGATATAATTAATGTCCTTTATTTTTAAAAAATCCTAATATACATATAAAATCTATACTTATAATAAAGCTCAATGTGTGTGTGTTGGCGCTCTACAGGCCAGACCGTTAGACCTACAGCTACCAAATTTGGCATATGTATACTTTATGGGTCGGGAATATGCACTTCGGAGAGATTCTTTCGAATTTTTTATTAGAATTTGAATTAATTAAAAATTAAGCAATATTTTGATTTTTTTCTGCTATAACTTCCGAAAATATTATCGCACTAACGTGATTTTTACAACACCTTAAAAATAATAAAATTAGCGTTCTAATAGTACCAGTATTTTAACATATAACTTAAATTTCTATTTTTAGCGCATTTTTAAAGAAATATTTTCACCATATTTTTCAACAATATATTTCGGACAAAAGAATAAAATTTTATAAAAAACGAAAAAGGATAAACGAGCAATGGGAAAAACAGCTTTTATTAAAGTGTTGCCATGCTTTTATTAAAGTGTTGACAGAATATCAAATTAAAAAATAAATCAACTACAACTGCAAATTTAATTTTTAAAAAACTTTTTATGATCCACTCAAGTTCAAATACATTTTTTAAACTCGTAGTGGATGACACTTGATGTTAATACAGGGTTTTTTTCAAATATTAATTCATTAATTAAATTTAATTAATATATATATCAAAAAATCTATTAGTTATAAAAAATATTCAAATAATTGCACGTTTATTCCAACCATAACAAACAGCGGAATGACTAATTCAAAACCAACTAGAATATTTGTGACATTAGATTTTTTACTGACATCTACATTCCATATAACGCAATAGTCGTGATAAATTTGTCAGCAGCAGCTAAATGACAATAAACCTGTTCTGAGTTCAATTTTTTATTCGCTAAATGTTTTGATGGAAATTTCCATCCAAACAAAAGTTAAATGTATATGGCAAAGTTTTATACTAGTAGGGCTAGTTTTATACTAGTAGTATTTATTCTTAACTTTTAAGGAGTGACAGATATGAATAAATTTTTAATCAATGAATTGTTCATTATCATTAGGTAATTATTCGCCCAATTTCAATAATCTTTCTATCTTCAATAAATAGGCAAAGGAAAATTTTAGCCTCGCTTTTTTAACAGGATGATCCGTTTAGGAGCGTATCACCCTCCAACAGGACATCCTTCACCGGTTCAAGTTCAATAAAAATTACTCGAATTATTGTATTTACGAGATAATATAAACAAAGTGTCACACACACGCACACACATAGGGTAATTTTTAAAAATACTTTGCCGATATATGACCCCTTAACTAGCATATTACTTGAGGGGATGGGGAAAAAAATCAACTTATCTTATTCCAATGGATATCTGACTATGGGATTACCTGAGATTCGAAGTAAACGTATCAAATTTATCTTTGATTTAAAAGTTGTCATCATATGTGAGCGTCAGCAGACTCTTCTTTACATGATATGTCCTATAGCGTTATGCACTGTCTACCGCATTATAGGTGAGGTCGGACACATCTAGAATTTATTCAACTCAAAAATGTTTGCTTTATTGATCATTTTTCGCTGTATATATGTACATTGTACAACGCTCTGTTCCTGTTATCTGCTAAGCAGTATTGCTAGAATAATTTTGTTAAATTTGATCATGCGATTAATAAGTCGTAGGAAGGCGAAAGTATCAAGTGAATTGATTAAGAAAAAAAATTTTTAAAAAAATTGCCATTCTGTCGTTTTAACTCCGTTTAAGCACAATGGCTCACCTACGATCCGAGTACGATACTTGTCCAAGATTTTCACCATCCGTACATCATTTCACTCACCGGTTTAAGATAAAGAAGTCTTGGAATGAGAACCATTGCAATAGGCAATATCCTTATATGAAATCTGCATAATTTTTGATAATTTAATATCTATTTATTATTTATTTGGATAACATTTTGAATCAAATGTCGTGTCAGTAATACTTTAAAAAGGCATCGCAAGTAAAGTTAAAATAAAGCTGATTTTTGTGTATCACATTCTGTGTTCAGTTAGATAAATATTTGTGGTAGCAGTTAAATTGGAAATGACCACCTGCAGTAAATAAAAGCATTCCAATAAAATTGCCTCATCAACTCTGTTTCTGTGTTGCACAATATCTGTATCAACGTCATAGTCAATAGTGGCCATGGAATAAGACTTGTGACAACAGATAAAATCAAAACTGTATCGAGCAGGAAGATGCACGTTTCCTGCTTTGTAAAAATTTCTACATTTACTTCCTTTCATTGTTGTCAAAAATATTCTATTCGAGACCTTTAGTTTAGGCTAATGTTTTTCTCTCTCTAATGCAATTTCAATTCTTGATATGAATACATGAAATTTGCGGTCAAATTACCTTGCCTTATTTGATTGCGTGAAAGATTAGATGCTGTTCCAGATGTAGAGGAAAAAGTGTTCAATTATTCAAAGAATTTGTAGCAGACTAGTTTTTCAATCAATTGGTTGTTAATAGGACCTTGACATTCTTTCACAAAACATTTAACTTGCGAGCTGAGCATTTTCCTCAACAATTATTTTTTTTAAAAAAAGTAAGGTGGTTTCTAATGTATATGAAATAGTGAATAAATCAAACACAATCTGTGAATGTTCTAAAATCAAATAAAAAACTTGATATCTCTTGTGAAAATGAAAATGACTGGTTCATTGTGTTATTTATTTTAACAACAGGGATTTTTTTTCTTTTTGCATTGGCAACTTGTCATCCGTTGGTGATATGAATACCAACCAAGTATCAACTAAATTGATTTTTAGATATGTTATGCTTTTCATTTTCAGTGGCGATATATAGAGCATTGTGGCAAAAAATCTGATTTCCAAATTGTTAGTTTCTCATTTAGAAAAAAAATATGTAAATGGCGTAAGAATATATATTTAATGTTGTTTATTTCAATAAATATAATGCTGGAGATTAAGAAATCTAAATTTTTACATACTTCTTTAAAATGCTATTATAATAAATACTTTAAAAGTTTGAAAATAAAAGTCATTTTATCGTAAAATTGACTCGAAATTACTTCTTTCGGTTGAAATATAAAATCTCACCTTAGAAATGAAGTATTCTTATACATTATATAATAATGTTGCTAGGAGAGATTTGTATACCCTGATATTACACTTATCAAATCAACCCTATTTGTGGATCCTCTTCCGCAAATTTTATTTTTTACGTAATCCAAAAGTAAATAAGATAATGAGCATAAATTTGGCTATTACGGGACTATTCGCAATGTCCTTCGTCCCAATGATATAAATCCAATGTATGATCAAGCAAGTACGAGAATGAAAAGATTCGTGAGCTGCAACCCATCATGTTGGAATTAGATGCTTGACAATGCCTATAGCGAAACAGATACCTCCATATAATCAGATAATAAAACATATTAAATAACGGTCTATTTAACTGTTGTTAAGGCATTATCAAAGAGAAATAATCCAATTAAAATATGCATCCGTGTTCCGCTACAAATATTTACGGTCCAACTCATTTGGTATCTGTTTTGTCGTATGATACGTAGAATTTCTAGAGACCAAAACTGACTACCATTAGTTTATTATTTGGATTCCTGAAATTTGAAATATTCTCGCATCTAATTTGTAGTATTTTGAAATGAATATATTAATTTTTAATTAAATTTTCTGGAATGAGACAAAAAATTTTGATGCAGCAGTTTTTCTTAAAATTCAAAATTTTCCTCTTTGCATCATACGTGTGTTTCAATTTCATTAAAAATGTATTTAAAACTTGGATTTTTGTTTTTTATTTTATAATTTATTTCTCAACAAAGAAAATGCATAAAATATTGCTCATTGAATTATATAAAGTTAAATTTTTTTTCAATGTAACCCTTTATGAGGTATTTCAATTAAAGCTAGAGGGAGTCCAAAATTTAGTTTAATTTATTATTTATTTTCAATACTTAAAATTCACGATGCTTTATGTTAAAAAATGCCTAAAAAATGTTTTATTTTACCCAAAAAATTAAGAGTACACTTATTACCTTTATCGGAAATGGTAAGCATCTTCTCCGCTTCCATTTGGCCTGAATGATGGCTGGTATTAACCATCTTTCATTTCCTAAATAAATAAGCTATAAAAATTTTAGAGATTTTTCTTTTTGCCAGATCAGTCTGTCATAATAAAATTTAAACTATTTTGGCTGATGAGCCGGTATATTTATACACAGTAAAATATTGGAATAAGAATATATCCAATCTATACACAATAAAAGATTGGAATAAGAAATTTTAGTGACTAAAAATAAGAAATATTAAATACCGTATAAGCAAACACTTTAGCACTAAAAGTCCTTTCGATCAGTGGCGGATTTCCGCACAGGTAGCGGAGATGGTCGCCTCGTGTCTCGAGGTGTATAAGGGCCTCAAAATCTACTTAGATGTGTCGCATAGAGCTAAACCGAAGGTAAATTCAGTTGTTCAAGTCTCGCCTTCGGTCTGATTCACAGAATTTTCCCCTTTTTATTTTTCTTTAAAGAAAAAGTGTTCATTCAATGTTAATGTTGTTAATGAAAAAGTAAAGTATTAAGTAAAATTCTTTTGGAATCAAAACGTTGCGTCTGCAGATTCTTTTTTTTTTAACTTTATAAGTTCAGAATACTTTCTCATTGCTCTCTCTTTCCAACTCCCATACTATAGCATATTTACCAAGGTTTGGATAAATAATCTTGATAGAGAAATTGAACTATTTCCTTGAAATGATGAAGAATGAAAATCGCTAAGGAATTGAATGACTGTTGCTTTAAATTATGTGTACATAATAAAATACAATATTCGCTGGTTTAGAAACAATAAAAAAAGGACTTAGATTAGACAATAATAATAATAATCAATAGTATATTAGTCAATAATAGTATACTTAATATATTAGTCAATAAAAAGCATAATATCTGTACAGATAAAAAATAAAAACTATAAATGCATTAGGAATTGCCTTTCAATACATAATGGTATCACAAAATAAACATTAAGATAAAGCTTAAACTGAAATAAGTTTACTAGCTGCTTTTTTGTCAACAATAGAATTCACTGTGGAGGGGTCACAAAATATTTCAGTGCCTGTGGCCTCGTATTACCAAAAACCACCACTACTTTTGATGTGATAGTAATACTTCCTTATGTCAATTAATTGAAAAAATTCAAAACTAATGGCACGTATATGAGCCCTTAGCTTCTGTACCGTTCGCAGAAACTGAATAAAAGTTTAATTTAAAGTGTTTTGAGGTATGCCCTCAAGAATCATTTGAAAAAAAAAACAGGTAAATAATAGTTATGGCAACAGTGACAAAATTTTGAAAATTTCACTTATCACCTATTTTTTTATTGTAATATAAACTCCATTGTGAAAATCAATAACATTTAGCACGGAAATCGTCGGTGATAGGGAACAATTTTTCTTTGTCTTGTGAAAACAACAAATAAAGACCGGGAATTAAAAGAAAGCAAAATATTTTATTGTGATTCACAAATTTGCCACATGACACCCTTCACACACATGACACTTTTTATGGTTAATATCATCTCCCCTCGCCCATCTACGACTGATAGCGGCTTCCAAACCAGAAGCAGTTTTCAAATTAAATTCATAAAATTTGGATTTCAGGATTCCTACTGCCAGATATCTACTGAAGGGAGATAAAGGGACCTTGGCGACTAGGGGACAAGGAATGGAAGGTCATCCAAGAAGAGACCTATCGTATATGCAACAAGTTTCTTTAAATTTGTGTATAGGACAGCCTACAGCTTTTAAAATACATGGATCTAAGTATAACTCATGGTTTTTGCAGTGGACGCGTAATGACTTTGCGGCATTTTATGAGTTCATGTAATGTGTCTTTGCAATTTCCCCCTCTTTGTTTGCCTGTAATCGGCGTGTTGCTCAAAGCAAGATAAGCGGCACGCCATTTCATACTGCTTATTCTTTCGCTTACTGTGACGACGTTGATCATGATGGTACCTTATACCGAACCAGAAAATCTGTGTACTTTGGTCTCTTCCATTCATTTAGAAGGAGATTCGGTAAGCAGGGATCAAAGCCGAGGACACCGTGTGAAACGCGTCGTAAAAAAGAATGCTGTGCTCTGGTGAGCGCCATATACATTTTATCTTTTCTTCATAGTCAGTCTACACCCGGCGATTTTCTTAGTACAGATACCATTCCAATGCCGTTTATGGTTTTTTTTACTCAGAAGGTCACATTCCAATGAAAAAGTAAGCATTATAATTTGAAATTTTCGAAAAATTATCGCTATGATCATTGTTAGAGTTTAACCGTTGTTTTACTTATGATTCTTGAGCTTACATCTTGAATATATCCTCAAACAAAATTTTTTTAAGGACGAAATTGAATGATATGATATCTCGGGGCTCATATATATAGATATTTTTTTTTTATAATCACTTGCCGGTACTTTCTTCATCCTTTTATTGGTGTCAAGTAATTTTCTTCTATTCCCTTTATTATACTCCCATGTCCGCTTGAGGTACATAATCGCTCATGAGGTCCATCTGACAGTTTTCATGAGTTTTCTAAAGCATTTCATACTGGACTCTGAAATTTCTAAATTTCTCCAAGTAGTTCCGAATTGAGTGTCATTGTCTTTCTATGTGATAGTTTAATAAATGGATTTCTAAATGAATAATTTGCATAAATCATTTAATCGAAAACAACAATAATATGCTTTCTGCATTTAAAATAATCATTCAACGAGACTTTTTGTGATTGATGGTTTGGCACAAAAATCTAGGGATAAAACTGTTATAAAACTTATTATTGTTTCCTGATTTCATCTTGTAATGATGAAATGAGTGAAATTGTTTGATATATTTCTCATATATATCTTATGGACATTTTAAGAGTTGTTGGGATATAGTCAAATATATAATCAAATGATGATATGATATAATCAAATAGTTTTACTTAAGTTGGAAATTTTATTCACTGCAGTATGATATCTTATGTGCACTTCCGATCGATATATCACATAATTTATCTGCAAATGTAAGAATTATTTTTCTGTTGAAACAAAATTTTTACCCCTTCTTTTTTCAGCAGGTGTTCTTCGTTATTGAAGAGCTCAGAGTTTGCGGTGCTAATGTTTTGATGGATTCTTTTTTCCGTAATTAATAGTCAAAGGTTAAAGACGTCTGGCAAAAAGTCATATTATACGGTTGCATATGAGCACCTCAAAAGAAATACCCAGAACTAGGTGGTTACTTCCGCTATCTCCCATGTTGTTTGATCTTACCCTATCTGCAAAGTCAAAAGAACTTCCCAAAGGTCATCGACGAACACACCTTAGTAGCCGCACCAGGAAGGGCAGTTTCTCCAAAGAGGTCATGGACGAATTACTTGAATGCTTCGGTTTTAGAACAGGTTTCTTCTGAACTGTATTGTCTTAATTCACCCTCCGTTCTGTTGATACCATAGGTACGAAGGCCGTCACAAAGACGGAGTAAAGCCCATTTGTAAAAGTCTGCTAGGAAACAATAAAGAAAGTGTGAATTTGGCTGTAGAGAAATCTTTTAAAGGAATTGGGTCAGAGGATATATGAATGGGCTAATAATCTTTGGATGTTAGGAAAAGATTTGTATTGGATAAAATATAATACGATTCAAAGAACATGTACATGTACTCATTTTACATTACTGCTGAAAAAATTTCAACACACTTCTGATGGCGAGGATTTTCTAAAACTGATTTTAAATGCATTTCATGTGCTAAAAACAAATATGAGTTAAGCTCCAACTCATCGACTCTTGCTTATAATATATGGCAGAAGTATAATTTAAGTTAACATATTAAATTAAATTTAGGATTTCAGTGAACAATTCTTTATCTGATAAGTTAAATAAAACAATTTAATGATTGTAAAAATGCACCAAATCTTCTGCAAAAACTCATAAATTTAATTAAAAATTAGAAGAATAAAAAATAAAAGTTATTTTGCTCCATTCCCAAAAGCTTTTTGTTTACTTGTTTGAAGTTTTGGGGGAACGTTGTTTTCTATCCTAACAATAATCTACCATCATATGAATATACCATCAGTCCTTGTATTAATACTCTGTAGTCTTTTTAACCTTATTATATGTTTTACCTTTCTTCGTTCATATTTCAGGGAAAAAAAATGGCTCTGGGTATAATAAATACTTTCATAATATAACTAAACTTTCAGAAACTGTTAAGTTTACTGTTAGTTAAATTAAAACCGTTTATGAATATCTAAAAAATTATGACAAAAATAATTTTTTGAAAAAACAGTGAAAAAATAATTCACACTAACTGATTTGTCTTATTAATAGAATCGACGAAATGAGAATATTTTATAAAGGGTCTGATTTATTCAGCATAAAATATTCAAGTTTTTAGGATCCCCCCCCCCATTTATATAGACATCTTTTGTCCTATATATGCAATGAAAGAATTATCTTGATCAAACGCTGTCGTGAAATTGTTGCATTCATCTTAATTTTATATACAATAAAGACAAGGTTAGTCTATCTTATTCAACTAAATATTCAGAACAGACAATTATATTTTCAATTTCCATTTTGTCTTTCGTGAGTTCCTCTATTATTTGTTTTGGCTCTCCTATGGCATAAAAAAATAAAGATATTTCGTGTGATTTTCTTGCTAATCACGGAAAAGTTAAATATTTTTGAACCTTCACAAATTACCCTTTAAAATTAATGAACAGATCTTGATCAAGGCTATAGTATCATAATCGTTTTTTTATTTATCACAAGAATTTCTGTCTGTGAATAAACTCTAATATTCTTTCGTTTTGTGTGATTCTTCTGTTCAAGGAGTAATTTGTTATTTAAAGTTTTTAAATTGTATAATGGATAGAAGCTTTTCTTATTTTAAATCAGTATACAAAATAATTAATAATAATTAGCTAAAAAATTCCAGTCACACAAAAAAAAGTTTTCCAACCTTATTTCATCATTTTTAAGAATTTCTCCGAAACTGTTTTTTCTAGACCACAATTTTAAATTGTGTGTATTTATTTTAATTTTTATTTGAAAAAAAAGGAATTTTAGAATATAAATTTAATTGTTAAAGAATTATAATATATTTTTTGTATTGAAAAGGAAAGCACTTTGCCTTATAGATAGGATTTCGAGACTAATTATTTTATTTATTATTTTTTCTATCAATTAAAAATTACTTATTTTTAAAAAACCATTTTATCGTTCATAATTTCATAAGAAAGAATAATTTTTTATTTAATTAATTTATTAAATAATAAATTTAATTTATTTATTCATTAAATTTAATTTATTCATTAAATTTATTTTATTTATTAAATTAATTCTTAATTTAATTTATTAACTTAAGAATTTTTCTCATTTCCATATCAACATTTCCTAATGTGTCATGCTTGGAGTATTTGACTGAAACCCGAATTTGCTTTAGCAAATTATGTGCATAGGTACAGACGTAATTTTAAATGGATTATTAACCATTAAACCCTTTAATTTCTTTCTTTATATTCTTTTTTTATTTTGGAAGGGTTTGTTTAACTGCAGTTTTTACGCCTAAATGCAAAACGATGAAATGTTCCTTTTTCAAATATACTTATTTTTAGAACTGATTATTGAATATGTCAACTTATGTACATACTTATATTAAATGAAACCTGACTTTTTAATGTCAAATTTCTAGAATAATACTTTGAATACTTAATGATAATACACCAAAAATTTTAATGCTGAAATGAATCTCTGTGTAGGAACACTAAAGAAAAACAAATCTTACTTCCGGTCTTTAAATGCTATTCTTTCTCGCTGCCGCCTAATTATTAAAAAATTCTCATGGCCTCATTTCCAATCTTATGCTCCCGGAACTGAAAAATAAATTAAGAATAAGTTTAAAGAAATCAAATTTTTTTTTAAAAAAATTAATAAAACAAAATGTTTGTTTTGTTTTAAGTTCAGAGAAGTTTCACACGCATGTTTGCACCCGAAATAGAAAAAGATGTTAATGTCTCCGGTGAGTAGGAGCACACAAAAATGTAATAAACGCACAAAAAAACTTGCGTTGTATAATATTCCGAAACAATTATAGTTACAAACATAGGTATTGAAAGTCTGAAGCGGGACGAAAACAGTTCACTACATTGGATCTTTTTAAGCTGTTTTCTTTAGCTGCCGCCTAATCAGGGAAAAATTCTCATGACCTCATTCCCTTTCTTAAACACTTCTCAGGCTCCCGGAAATGAAAAAGGAAATTAAAAATAAGTTTAGAGAAATCAAATTTAAAATAATTTTTTAACAAAGCAAAATGCTTGTTTTGTTCTAAGTTGAGAGAATTTTCGCACGCATGTCTGCACCGGAGACGGGAAAAAGATATTAATGTCTCTGATGGGAACCCATACACAATTTTGGAAATAAACTGCGTTGTATAATATTCCAAAAAAAATTTTTTGTTACAAACATAGTGATTGAAAATCTGGAGTAAGATGAAAGCAGTTTACTACATCGGATCTTTTTAAGCTTTTTTTTTAACTGCCGCCTAACCAGGAAAAAATTCTCATGGCCTTTTTTCCTTTCCTAAATTTTTCTCATGCTCCTGGAACTGAAAAAATAAATTAAAAATAAGTTTAGAGAAATCAGATTTAAAATTACTTTTTAACAAAGCAAAATGCTTATTTTGCTTTAAGTCGCGAGAATTTTTGATCACAAGTTTGACCTAAGGTGGGAAAAAGATGTTAATGTCTCCAGTGCGATCGCTCACAGAATTGAACAAGATACACCAAAGAAATTTCTATGTAGGATGCTATCAAAATATCAGATTTAAAGGATAAACATACATTTATAATATTTTTAAAATCTTAAAGAAGTGCTTGCAAAAAAGTGACAAACAGTGTAATTAGAGACAAAAAAAAAATTGTGAGATATTAAGTAAGAAAAATATGTTATTGAAACAACTTGCATCAAAAACTGATTAGTTCAGTTATTTTAACGTCCTGTTGTAAAGCAATACTAGGGCTATTTTGGGACGGATCTCGTAATTTTGAACCGCGGTCATATGACGAGGACTGAAGTATCTAAAGAAGTTGAGACTCTGAAAGAATAACTTGCAAGGAAACGTTGTGAAAGCTATATCTAAAAGTACACCCAAAAAAATGCAACTTAACAGGGCCAAAAAAGTTATTTTTTTATAATGATAAATGGTTTTCAATGCTTCGAGTTAAACAAAATTTAGAATTTAGTTGGACCTATTGATATAAATTTTTCTGGCATATTTTAAGAAACGAATCCAAACAGTTGGTGAAGGATTAATTATGATTTGGAGTGACCAAATCTGTTAGGTCCTACAACAGAAAATTGAACTAGCAAATTATTTTCGAGTATCATTTGGCTAAATTTACTCGGAGCACCCAAGTATGCTTTTCATCTTGGTGAAGCTAGACAATCCATAAATCTTTATGATGTCATGTGGGCTGCTGGATGTTAATGCTATAGAGAACGTGCGAGAAAAGATAGCTTAGGACAATATAAACTCGAAAAGTGTAGAAAAACAGTATTTTTTATTGAAAAGCTAAGGTTTAAATAAGGTATAAATTGCTCCCAGATTTCAATGAAAAATCTTTTTTAATTAATAATGAATGAAAAGAATTAATTTAAAATTTATCTGCTAATAATTATGGGTCTTTCTCTTTTGCAATGTACTAAAATACATTATGCTTTTTAATTTATTTTAGTATATTACAAAATTATGATATTTCCTTCTGCTTTTATATTCATACACATCAAGTACTGCATTCATTTTATTCTTGTACAAGTGGGAATTATTTCACACTTTTATCTGCATTTTGGGGAGTGAGTGTCGAAACAAAAATATATATTTTGGTTTAGAAAAATATATATTTTGATGAAGAAGTGTGTTTTACATTCATTTTATTCTTGGATGAGTGGAAATCAGCTTTTACGCTTCCCTCTGCATTTTTGGCAGTGAGCATAGAAAGAACTGATTTAGAAGAATATACATTTTGATGAGGAAGTCTTTATTTTTCTAAATTTATATTTGAAAGGAATGAGACGGCGCATAAATTCTAAAATGAATATTTTCTAGTAGAAATGGGTGCAATCTGTGTTTTATTGTCATTTTTATTTATTAAAAATTCATAACTCATATTCATTTGTATATTTTGACTAAGTGGCACCAAGGGAAATAAATTGAAAAGTACAGTCTTAAGAAAACAAATTTATGAGAAGACGATGTTCTTCGTCTCTCAAACGAGATTATTTAAAAATATGCATGTCGAATCAATTGATCTTCTTACTTACCTCAAACAAGAAAGAACTATTTACATTCAACAGCAAAAGACGGAACTTAGCAAACTATTAACATTAATATTATAATATTTTAATTATAGACAATGGTAATTAAAACGTCCTTATATTAGATTTATCCTTTCACAATTGATAATATGTTAGCTACTGACTTCCATTTATGTTTACTCGCTTATGATATGAAAAATTTTATTCGCGTTTTCCTTCACAAAACATGTATTCTGGTTGCCTTCACAATAAGGATATATTTTAAGGCCGTCTCCTTGATTTGAAAGGAAATTTAATTGCGATTTGACAATAGGTAGAAATGCTTTTAGAATTCACACTATAGCATAGAGATCATTCCGAACTGAAGACTAAATTAATAATTTAATCTTATCTACAACAGAACGGATAACATCTTTAGCAACAGATCTTATCTACAACGGAAAAGATGATTTTTTTACTTAAATATTTTGTGTTGATTACATGCTTTATGGTATAGATACATCGCATATCAAATTGCGCTTGCACTGTAATTATTTTTTATCTAGAATTTGGACTCTTTGAAAACTACTTACAGCAAAAGAAAATATAGAAGATTTTATTTTGCTATAAATGGATGTCAAAGACATGTGGAATGCAAAGACACGTGGAATGCATATAGAAGATCGGTTTATCCATTTATTTTTCTTTTCTTCGAGTAAAACCATAAAACATTATTACAATTGAATTTTCGAATTTTTGTGTCAAATATTGTACTACACATGCAGAAAATTTCACCAAAATTCCAAACATCCATTAATTAAAAATTGGATAATTCAGTGAATTTATTTGAAAATTTTGAATCAAAATCAGATAGAGGTCTTTTTAAATTATTTTTTCTAACAAATATCGAAGAATCTGATAGGAATGCTATTACAGCTCTCAAATACGAATTCTTTCAGAGCAACACTGTGTATTCTCACTAATAAAGATGTTATTGGCTTTTTAATTTATCAGAATTCAATTGGTGCTGTTTTCCGTTTCTAGAACTCTCAACTGCGAGTGTATATAATGTCGAGAGTCGTTACAGTTATCTTGAGGGCTTCAAATAAGGGCGCTGTCGGAGAAAACTCAAACATCATTTGTAGACCTGATTGAAGTTCAATTTACTTTCTGGCTTAGTTTAGATGTATTAAAGTCCCGTTTTAAAGCAACACGGGTATATTGGGACGGACCTCGTAATTTTGAACCGCAGTCAGAAGACGAGGACGATACCTGAGCTGACATCCCCTACTCTCCAAACTTATACACCACAACAGAGAGGAGGGTGTTTGGTTCCGACGGATTTAACGTACACCAGGCCTACTTACACGATAGTTTTTCGGTGGAATCGGGTCTCAAACCTGAAAAATCGGGTTTCGAAGCCGAGGCCTTACTACCAGGCCCCCGCGGCACCTATTTGCGTTCTGGCATCCAAATGTCAAGTGAATACTTAGAGATTGGAGTGGGAGCTAAGATGCTGTTCTCAACACCTGATCACAGTTCATAATTGACATCACCATAAATGTTGATTCTAAAACAAATCAAATCAATTTCTTTTCATTTTTTACTCTGTAGAGATTGACAAAAATTTGTATTGCCAAATGTATTATGTAATACACCCACCCCAAATTGATCTGCTTGGGGTTGGAACTATAATTTTAAAAGCCTGCTCTAGTAAGACGGATGCTTCACCATTTGTATCTCATTCTCGACGTTGGAATCCAGTTACATCGTAATTAACGCAATTTATTTAGTTTAATTTTATTTTTGAAGAAACTCGATAGCTATTTTGTGATAGACCATTATGATGTTCACAAGTGTGGAGAATATTTTTTTACCACAGGTAGATGACAACAAGGCAACTGAAAAAGTAAAATTTTCCTGCACTTCCCCCACATTAGAGGAAGGACATTTGTTCTTGATATTAAATTAGAATCCACACAGTCGACATAATTTAAATGGAATCGAGATTTTAGCCTCGTACTTTTCAGTCGAGACCTCACCACCAGGCCACTACTGCCTGCTAACTGGAACAGATTCATAGAATGAAGGCACGTTGTAATAAATTATGCCCGGCAATCATATTACTGTGAGGGGAAGAAAACTGAAGATATGTTTCATAACATACTATTTTAATGTAGTGCTTACATTGTTTAGTTATTAAAGGAATGTTTTCTTGAAAGCCAGTCAACTATCAGCTTTCTTCAAGTCCTGCTGATAAACCGAAGTATGCGATTGAGAAATATTTTTATTTTATTTCTTTCCTTGTGTTCGGTTTATTAAATTGAATCCTGTAGAGGTTGAAATACGATGTTTAACTTGTTGAGTATTTTAATGCCATAATTAATATAAAATGAAGTTTCCAGAATGTTTTGTCATAGATTTATTGAATTTTATTTAATTGCAAGAAATGTATACTAATTTCTTGAAAAACACTGTTTTACTTCTTCATATTCATTCCATTCATTTATAAATTGGAATGAAGTGAGATAAGATTCTTAGAATATAGGCAATATTGTGGAATTTTCATTGTAATATAAATTAGAATTTTGCTATTATGCTTATTGAAATTCTTTTTTTAAAGTGCTTGAATATTTTTTGAAATTATTTTTTATCCTTTTCATCCCTTCAGTGGGTCTATCAACTAACAATCAAGAATACTTGGGAACTAAAAATTTGATTCCGTGCTAGTCTGACCACCTAACCGGGATATATGCCTTGCATCCCAGGACCCACGATCAAGAAAGCGTATATGGTTGCTGTAGGCTTTAGCCCATATGGGCTGTCATGCCACTGAGTTCAGTTTTTAGTTTAATTGTTGTTTTTATTGTAATTGTTTTATTTTTTCAACCACTTGCAAGGGCAATAAATTTACAGGTGGGCGTTCCAAACAGTTCACGTTATTAGTGGCGAGGATATAGAAAGTATCCGATATCTTATAGAGATCGGGAAAAAAACTTAAAACGTTATTAAAACTTAAAACTTAATTCGTTTAATATGCTCCTGTAAACTATGTTCTTGCAAACAATTTCAGTATAAAGGTCGGGAACGTTATTTTTACTTCTGTCTCAATTGGCTGCTGAAGTGTTTAGAGCATCGTTGGGGATTCCATGACAAAAGCATTTCGTAATGCGTAGCATGTCTTTTCTCTGCAAGTGGCTAATTATATGATGCCTTCCCTTTTGGAAATGCCTTGTCTTAGAGATTCAATTAAGAATTCGAAGAATACTCGAGATATTTCTGAATTATGTATGATTTTTGGCTGAACTACGGCATCTTTGAATTTAATTCCAATTTATAAGATTGAAAAAAAAAGATAGTTTGATTCCTTCATGGCTCATGAGAATTGCTATTAAAAAGTCAAGTTCAATTATTTTTGTATGATTCATGTACTTTCCAAACTTTTTTACCGTAATGATGTACCGTGAAATGTTGCGTACTCCAGCTGACGTAACCGAAATAATTCTTTGCCCAAACGAACATAATTGTTTCGTGAAATGGAATTTAAATATTATCAGAAACTAATCATCAGTTTCTATCATAATCCTTGCACTTTAATATTGATTCTTATTCAAATTGGACTTTTTTTTGTTTTCATGAATATAAAATTTTGTAAGCTTTTATTTAAATGTGTTTCACTAATAACTTCTTACAACTTTTATTTGGCACAACGTAAAATGGTTATATCCTTAAGCAAGCTCCGAATTGAGCTTTCAAGGGGCCCTTAGACAATGCGGATTCCTGGGCCCTGATTCTCTATAAGCAATTAAAACCAAATATTTATTTAAAGAGTCTTAGTTTAATTTTTTATAAGCTATTTTAAGTAGCACATTTTGCCGAACTGAAATAGTAAAAGGCTTAATTAATCAATTTCTGGAAAGTTGTTTTCAGTAATATTATGAATAAAAAAATATATAACTGAAATTTTAAAATAATTTTAAACAAAATAGTAAATGCATACGAATTCTTAACGCAATCTAAATATTTAATAAATATCTATTTAATAAATATTTAATCTTAGATTTTTAAAAAAATTATAAAGTCTTGTACCAATTTAACAGAATATATAGCTATCAAATGATAATTAGGACTGTAACTAGTATAACGTTCCGAAATTAATTTAATCAATCCATTTTGATCGCGCAGTCTTTGATTAAATTAAAGTACAAAATTAAAACTTTCAAAATGCCACAAGGAAGTTAAAGGGTTCCGAACCATCGAAAGCTGTACACCCCTAGGCAATTGCCTACTTTATTTAATATTCCGGCCCTGTCTGTAGGTCCTGAATTAACCAAAATATAATTAAGTTTATGTTTGGTTAATTTTCAAACTTTTAATATTCACCGTTTACAATTGCAGCCTTGTCAGTATTGATGCAGCTGATAAGTATAAACTTTTTTTCAATTGCATTTGGGAAAATTGAGCTTTCAATTCGAAAAACCTTTCTAAGACTATTTTGACTTGATTCTTTAGGCTAAAATTTCCCATTGATAGTATCGAACTGTATATCACATCTGTACTGTTATTAAGAACTTTTCAAATAATTGAATAAACTATGATAAATTAAAATGGGATTGAAAAATAAAGCAACATCTGCTCATTTACAACATTCAATTTAAATCAACGCATTTTGAAATGTCACACTACAAAAAGCGATTCGGTCTCAATCAACGGCATAGCTGTCTCGCATTATTTCTAGTAATTAATGCATTTACTTAGTACTTGCAGAAAGAAAGTTGCCTCACAACAATATTGTTAATAAATTGGTGTCAATTTCAGTGAATTGTCACTAACTGCGTCGCTCATAATCGACTGCATAATTAATGTGTCGCTCCTTACTAATGGGGACGAGACATTGCCGAAATTAATAGAAAATCCTTCACTAGTTCGTGTTTCGCACGTTTTTGGTGTCTCCCCTATTAGATTAAGTTAAACTAATTGCCAATACGATTTCCATTCAAAATTAGTAATTGAAAATGGCTAACGCATCTTTGAATAAACTTGCTTAATATTTTTATGTAGAAAAACTCGCAGTGTATTAAATTTCTAAAATCTGGTTTAGCGGAAACGTGTAATGCTTTATTATCAATCTTTCCATCGACTAGATGTATCCATTTCCGTAGACGTGTTCGGATCCTTTTTTAAATCATTACGCAATTCTTATCACAATAAAAAAAACTCAACTGTACGATTTTTTATTTTTCAATTAATTATTTCTAAACAAAGTTTCCTTTTGACTGTTTGCATTTCTCTTCCTACGCAGGCTTTTGAAACCGCAAACTTGCAATTAATTTTTTTCATTTCCTTGAATGATTCATTTTTGGATAATTATCATTTCGGATAATTGAATAAAATGCATTTGTCACCGATCTTCCAAAATGTGTTATCATTCTGTTTCAGAATTCAAGCTCGGCAGCTTTCTTAGATACATTTTTCCAAATTTTCTTTAATTTCACGAGCGGCATGATATAAGAAAGCTGAAAGTTACCGATTCGAAAATTGAAATGTGATAATTGAAATTGATGTATCAATCGAACGACGGCCAATTTTTAGGAGGAACTTGACAACTGTATCTCCTTGACTTGGAAATTTCGTAGGGTAAACAAATTTGTTTTCCTTTATTCCATCTCTGAAAATTTAATACCTCCACTAAAAAATAATTGCCTTCCATCTATTTTTTCCAATTGATTTATTGCATTTGTCCATCCTTCGTCTCAATTGATGTTTTTAATTGTATTTCAGTCGATGAATGAAATGCTGTTCAGTCGATGAATTAATGTCGCAATTAGAGGGCTATTTGGATTTTACTGCTAATCTTGTAAAAGGCATTTTTAAAATTTAGACAAATTTGTTTATAAATAAAATCATAAGTATAATTTAAAAATGCATTGATACAATTTTATATGTTCGTACATGCATCCTAATTTAAAAAATGAGATCCTGTTACGTAAAATTTTATTGCATTTTTTTACTCCTGGGATACCACTTCACTATTCTTCTCAGTTGGGTGAAATTTTACAGCTATCAATCTCTTGTCCTGAATAAGTCTATCGAATGAGAAATCTATGGTTAACATTAGAATTACAAATTTTGTTCACAATTGCTAAAGTATAAAAAAAAAGTTTAGAGTATTGTTAGGTTTAAGTTTATAACCACGTTTTCAATTAAACCATTAGTTTTCTCTTTAGTCCTAGTTGAAAGTTGCTCGTGTACCATTAAAACGGCTCTTTATATGGATTCTTCGTCAATAATAGCTTTCACCCAAATTTCAGCATTTTTTTTTTGTCTTCCTTAATTCACTACTTTAAAACAATTAAAAATGACTATCAACATATAATAAATAAAAGCAAAATTTTAAAAATTAGAACAATCGATAATCTTAATCTAGAAAAGGATGCCATATATGTCGCTATTTCAGAATCGGCACGGCTAAATTTTATTAAAAATTGATTTGCGGAAGGATAAACTGCTCAGAAATGAAACTGGTATTGTTGAAAAAGCCAAATTTTGAAATGGTATAAAAAAAATTAAGAATTTTCTCCTAAGTTAATATAGGGGAAAAAGCAAAATTTCGATCAATTTCTCATAACCTGAAGTCACTGCTATTGTTTAACATTCGTTTTTTTTTTTTCTCTTACAAACGCTTTATTTTTCTCAACTTGACCTAAGTTTCCTTTTGGGCTACTTAAAATTGTTATTTTAAGGTAATTAAAAACGCTATCAAAGTGCATGTGTAAAAAATTTTTCATAAAATATTAGCAGTGTTCAGTTTTGCAAAGCCCTATCTATATGCAATGTACAGTGCCCTACCTATATGTCCTTATCTTAAAATCGCCTGTTTTAATTTTTTTAAAGAAATAATTGTAGAAAGATTTCAAAAAAATGAAATTGGTTTATTGATAAGGTAAGAGTTTGAACTTAAAATGTTTTTAAACATTTTTTACAATTCCTCGAAAATAATTGAGGGAAAAAGAGCAAAGTTTTGATACATTTCTAATTGAGTATTCAAATTTTGTTCTTGGAAGAATTGGCTTTCTTCTGTTTTAAATAATCTTTGTTGGAAAATTTTATTGAATTCAGCCCAGTTTTTGGGAGTAGACTGGGACATAAATAAATGATATTGTGCCTATGTATGTTACGATGAAGGTTTTTATCTCATCTTTTGTTTTCTAGAAATTCATCCCACTTATCGTGATTTACCAACAATGAAAGTAACGAAAGGCAACAAACCTGAAAGCGGTCCATTGCTTTCAGAAATGCGCAAATTCCAAAAAATCTTTTCTATTCCATTCTTCTTACCTTGGTTAAATATGTAAAGGAATTTTCGGTACCAAAATTTAATTCTCAAACCAGCTGGTGTTCTGGCATAGGGGTAGCACGCCTTCCCAGTGATCCAAGTGTCCTGGTTCGGGCATGGTTGTTCTTCCTGTGTTCTATCTGTAAGATGAGTGGATGTGCCCTCCTGTAAAAAGAGGTTGCGCAAGCGAATGAATGCGTGAGTGGCAAAATCGTCCTCTTGGCCCTTATTGGCACTACTAAAACAAGAAGCGCACCCTATCGGCTTAAATCGCTGTCTTCGTAGTAGCGAGCTTGTCCAAAGATGGCAAGTGCCATAAGAAACAGTAAAAATTCTCGAACCATTTTCTCCAATTTTAAGATTTTCAAATCACTTTTAAATGCCGAAATTTGTGTACTATTTTTGGAATTTGGAGTTAACAAATCTGTTATCTTTTCATTTTATACTTTATTGTAGACTTTCTTTGCCATACTGTCATTAGTGCATTATCATCAAATTATGCAACTTGAGCTTCTCGCTCCTAAAAAAAATGTTGCTCATTGTTATTTTTGGTGTTGTCAAGTTGGATTTTCATTTCGGAACATGCAATAAGTTAATTATTCTTGTCCTTAAGTATTTTTATAAAAAGTTATCTTAAATAGGTCAACTAAACTTGCTTAATTAAATGTAGTTTGAACTCTTTTTGTTTATTTAAGAACAGTTCGTGGTTGCTCATTAGAGGCATCTCTGTCTAAGCACCAAGCAGCTGTATTTTTATTGTGAATGTTGAAGAAATAGCTGGCAATTTTTGGTTTTCACGCGTAGCTTTTTTGTTTGCTGTTTTCTTACATCATCCCGATGCTTTCTAATTGCGTTTTGAGCAGTAACTGCTCATCAAATTTCAAAATAACTTTTTTTTTTAACTGCTTTGTTTTGGTTTGCATTCCAATTATCAGAGTTAATTTTTGAAAGCTAATTTGTTTCCTTAAATAATATAAAGCACATTGATGCAGAGATTTCTTTTCTTTACATAATTCAAATTACTCTAGTAGGCTCTAGCTATGAGTTCATCTCGAGATACAATGACTCTCTTGAAGTTTTCGAAATGGTTAAATGTTATGTAAAAGTGGATACGAGACAGTCGGTGATTTTGAGTTGATTCCTTTCAGCTGTTAAGTTTAAAAAAAAGAACTTTCAGATTTTGTTTCCGTGTCATTTTCGTAACAATTGGTCCTTTATAAACGAAACGTTTTTTAGAATCACCTTTTCGAATTTAAAGCTTTGTGCTTATTCCAAACATTATTTGAGTGTCAAACATCAATTCATTTCTAAAAATTAACAAAATATTCATGCAAGTTTTCTGATCAATTGGTCCGACTTTGCAATACTTCAGTGATGGCAGGTGTGGCTGCTTCTTGAGGCTTTGTTTGCCGATAACATTGTACTAATCCCAGGTGTTTTTTTTCCTTCTAATAATGAAAACTATTTCAATCTGCAACTCTTAAATATCATAATTATATTTAGTTAGGTTGTCGATAGATGTTCAGATTAAGTGAAGCGTGCGTATCGCACTTTTATTGTTGATGTTCTTGTCTATGATCAGTGCTTTTATTTCGCAGTGAGCGCTGCTTTTAAACTAGTAACCATTATAGGGTAGCGTGGCGAATATTGCTGTTTGTTTACAAATACCAGAGCATTAAAAGCCATGAAAGACTTTTACAAACATGGAGGCAGATTGCATATCCCCCTTTGTTTATACAGCAGTGTTGGACTCAAATAGAAAATGGTATGATTGCCTTATCAAGATCGTATGTTTAACGCATGCATAGTTGCGAGCAATAGCAACTTACTAGGTAAGGAAAAAGTAAAAGGGGGGAGGGAATTTGCATCTATTCCACACTTTGTTTAAAATCATTTCAATGAATCGCAAATCACGATAAGCTTTTGAAAAATGTTCATATACGTTGACCTTTAAATGCCATCTTTAAGATCTATCTGATCTCGATAAACGTCTTTTATTATTCTAGGAATCGTAATCGAGTCATTTATTCATGAGCTTTATCATTGACGAAGAAAAGTACGAATATTATCATATTTGTAGATATTATCTGTAAGAATGTTTTCCAAGAGAGTCCTTAACCAAATGAAACTTTTAATTCATCGTCGGTCTTGAGAATAAATATTTGAAGAAATAAATGTAAATTTTGAGTTGATGGCTCTGGCAATTTTAAAACTTGGCAAAATATTTGACTGGATTCGGATGAATTTTCAATAAATTCAATCGTCTGTTACCTTCCATGTTATTGCTCTGGTCATTTCATCGGAAGTAGGTAACCGTTCTTTCCCCGCCAACACTCTCTCCTGCTAGGGGCCTCAAGGCCACACTGGCTGCTTCTGTGGAAACTTTCCTCGTATCCTAAACGTCACTTCTACATCCGGTTATTACGCTTCGTTCCCGCTATCGCAATGCCACTGCAGCTAGGTGAGTCGTTTTCGCTCCATCTGTGAAAGCCGTTTCCCTCGCTGTTTTGACAAGCAAAACATAGCTCAGCAACTCCAGCCGCTTTCTGCATTGTGCCGAAACATCCGTCCGGTGGTTCCAAGCGCGGAGTGGATTACTCAACTTTGGTAACAGTTATTTTTATTTGTCGCAGATGAAAGAATATTTGTAGAAAATAAGGGTTTTATTTGTCATGCAACTGGCGCTCAGTGTTAAAGATCGACTTAGATTCTTTTTTCAGACTGGAGAAATAAAAAATAAAAAACGTTCGAGAATCGCATAACCGTAAATGATACGTAACATTCGGCATAAGGGGAGGGTTCTTAAGAGGTGGGGGGATGAAGTAGACTAGTATTTTACTTTTATGTCTCGTTTGAGTTTTGTTTCCCCCTTTAAAGGAACATTTGTTTTTCTAATTAGTTTTTCTGTAATAAGTTATTTTTACCTATTCCTGGCTCGGTAAATGTTTAATATTCTCATGTGTTTATTTATATTTTAATATCAATTCTTTTCTCATTTGATTTCAAATATATATAAATTTTCTCTTTAAAATTACCCTAAAATTTGAAATTAGACCTCAGAACTTTATCTGTTAATAGAAAATGTGTAGACTGAGTTTTTGTCTAATGTATGATTTTTTTTTATTTATAAAAGATCAACCTTAAGTGAGCGATCTAAACCACATTAAATTAAGAAGTAAGCAATGAATACTCTTTAATTATATTTAGATTGCATCAGCTTTTATTTCTGATCCAACAGTTGATACCAGCAAAGCAAATTATTACAAACTAGCTGCCTTTGGCGACCAGCTGGTTCGCCATGAGTAAAGCGTTCTAAAATTTTCAATTAAATCACATATTCATTAGCCTTGAAGTAATTCCGAGCATTGATTACCTGAAATTAATATTTTCTTTAAGATGATGGACGGAAAGTTCTAAAAGTACACTTTTTCCTAATAATATTCTTTAATTTTATAAATGTCAGTTTTAACCATCGGTTATGCTTCCAAAATATTAAAAAAAAAATTTCGATGATGTTGCCAAAATATTAAATGTTTTTTTAAAGAAAGCGAGAAAGGGAAAAAAGTATTAAATTAATGATACAGATATTGCAAATGATTACATAAATATGCCATTAAGTTGGGATTTCAATGCATATCCTGTCTAAATTCAATCAGGTTTACCGTAAATAAAGAAGATTTATTGAGTTAATGATATAGATATTGCAAACGATTGTAGAAACCTTTGCTTTGCATTTATTTTTTTTAAAGAAAATATCACATTTTATATTTTATTTTATCCAGTCACGTGCTGAAAGTTGCATTTCTGTGGATTTATTTTGCTATAATTTTTTTGAGCTTCCGGCATTCTTTTATTTTATCCAGTCACGTGCTAAAAAAACATGGTTAAAATATTTCTTTAAAAATTCGTTAAAAATAGAAGCTTGAGTTTTACATTAAAACACTAATACCATTAGAAGGCTAATTTTTTAATCTTTAAATTGATGTAAAAATCATGTTTATGCGATCATATTTTCGGAAGTTATAGCGGAAAAACGTCGAAATTTCGCTTAAATTTTAATTAATTCAAATTCTAATTAAAAATTCGAAAAAAGGATCCCAGGTGCACATTCCGGACCTCCAAGGTATACATGTACCAAATTTGGTAACTGTAGGTCCAACGGTCTGGCCTGTAGAGCGCCAACACACACACACACACACACACACACACACACACACACACACAC
>JAPMOQ010050464.1:1547636-1574297 GCA_026543055.1 Argiope trifasciata
CACCATTCAAGACGGCACTTCATTTTGACATTTAATTTTGATTGTTTGAAGTACCTACAGAGTGGTAAGAAGTAGATTAATTTTTTGGGAAATTCAACTTAAAACGGTTGTATATTTCTATTTTGAGAAATAAGCGAATCCTTGTATTAAATCAGTAATTATGCACTTATTACTTTTCGGGGCAAAGGGTTAACATTTGCTTACTCCTAGTACCTTAAGTTAGGAACCTCTCCTCTAGCCCATTCGGAGGTGAGGTACAATTCGATTATTGGATTCAAACTTGAAGAAATGACGTATACCAAATTTAATAATGGCATCAATCCGAATGGCTATAAATATATTGTACAAAATATAAAATTCAATAAATGCTTCAAGTGCTTATTGTGTAACTAATTATTTTTAAATGTTTTTCACTTACCAAAGTCAAATTTTTATTTAAAGAAAGAGTAATTTTTTTTCTTTCTCATAATTCCTGAATATTTTTTATGAAAAGGTTCATAATCAATCCCTCGCATTTGCAGGCTGTAAGGATTTGCAGGTATTTCATAATTTAGCGGTATTATGTTTTCTAAAATATTTGTTAATAAAAAAATCGGAAAAGTTGTTTTCGTGTAGAATACAAAGAGTTGCAAATTTTTAATATATTTCTCAGCAATAAATTTAAAATTCTCAGTGAATTTCTGTTTACATATAAAAGGTTAATAAGAATTTTTAAATGTAAAATGAGTAACATTGAAACTTTTCTATAAATTATCGTTTTATTAGCTTATTAATGCTTATATATTTCAACTGCCAATCACAATACAGAATCAAATCAAATATTGCAGTTTGAGATTCGTCATGAAAAAAGTACTCATTAAATAAAAGTTCCAAAACTACCTTTCGTTACAGCATTGAAGAACAAATAAAGCAAACCATTTTTCTATGAAGTTTAAATAAAAACTATGTAATAAAATTTCTGTGTAAAAATAGACCTGAAATTTTTCTAAAATAGCTGTTAAATAGTCATTCTTCAAAAGTACCTGGTCATTACTATTTTCAGGCATCTGCTAATTAAGCTCTGATAGGATTAAAATTTTCATGTCGAATTCAAAATTGATTGGAATCTCGACATTTCATCCTCAATTGTTGTTTTTATAAATCTTCTAAATGGCAGCTGATTTCTCAATTTAATAAAATGGCAAAATATTATTGCACCTGTCAATGTAATAACATCAAATACTCACTCTGAACTAAATCGAAATTTCTGTGCGTGTCTGTTAAAATAGCCTCTATATACGTGTCTGTATTCTATTTTTTAAATTGAGCCTTGGTTGTAATTTGAATTTCCTTATGTTTCCGTTATGAAAGACTGTAGGCATTCCTGACTTTCTTTGGACTACAGCCCGAATAATCCAAACAATTACTTGTGGGTAAACGCTACTAAATATTGAT
This sequence comes from Argiope trifasciata, assembly GCA_026543055.1. Taxonomy (NCBI): domain Eukaryota; kingdom Metazoa; phylum Arthropoda; class Arachnida; order Araneae; family Araneidae; genus Argiope; species Argiope trifasciata. Next base: position 1,549,071 of record JAPMOQ010050464.1, read on the forward strand.
CTATGCTAATTTCCAGCTAGACGAATAAACATTTTTTGAATTAAATTAATCGACTTCTACATGCTCGACCTTCGTAAAATTCCATAAAATGTTATTTTTGTTACGTTATGTAAAGTTATTTTTACAGCATTAATTGAATTATTTTTCTTAATTTATGTGTCTTTAAGATGTGAAAATACAGGAGCCGAGAATTGTTACCCTCTGGCTTAAAAATTTCTTTCCAATTATTCGGAATCTGAGGGTTTCTGGTTTGAGACCCGATTCCATCGAAGAACCGACGTGTAAGTAGATTTGGTACACATTAAATCCAGCGGGGCCAAATATTTTCCCGCTGATGGGCGTGGAAATTTGTAGAGGGGATGACAGCTCAAGTGTCACCCTCGTCATCTGACCACGGTTCAAAAGTACGAGATCCATCCTAAAATAGCTATAGTGTTGCTTTAATAAACGGGACGGTAATATAACTAAACTAATAGATGCAATGGAATTGCTCTGTACTGGCGATTAATAAGTCCTCGATTGGACAGCTACAAAGAAATGAGTATCTAATTCAAAATTGATTTGATTGTAAAGTGCCAAAATTAGGAAAGAATCGTATTGATCCTATAAATTTATTGTATCTGAAAACTAGACTCTTAGAACTTTGAGAAAAAAAATTTATAAATCTGTATGATTGGACAAAGCCGATTCATGATAAATCTGTATGAATCCACTTTTGATCATGGTAAAATGATCAAAAAAGGATTTATAATAACAAAGATTATGTAAACGTAACTTTCAGACGCAATTATCTTCGCGTTTATACTATAAATATTTTGAACGTGTCTGGTTGAGAGCTAAGCACAAGGTTTTTGACCGGACATGCATTACGGAAAATGAATCATTTGAACTTCATCCGGACATAGTCAATTTAATAGTCACAACTCCTTTTGTTTGTTTTAAATGATGCCAAATGAGGCTTCTTTTTATCACTTGCCGCTTTCTCAAGTGAACACTGACACAAGCTGAAATTTATTCAATGTTTTCATTGTGAATCATCTTCATTTCATTGTCCTTTTAATAAATCTCTTCATACTTCAATGAATTTTGTATTAAAATTTATCTCAATTCTATGGCTGAACCTAATACCTGGATAGAAATCTTTAAACGATTGGTACAAATACCGTATAATACTATATACATTGAGATTGTGGAGATGTTTTATAAATATTTTACGAACAGCCGAGTTTACTGCTTTCTCTTCTGAATTTATTTAATCATTAGAATTTAAGTTATGTTTGCAAAAAATATTTTTCATAATATTTTTATGAAATTCCAAGTTACCGAACATAATTCGTATACTGCAGAGTTTTGTCTTCCTTGAAGTTATAAAATATAAACGGATTCGATTGTGTTCATTACTCGGAGATCTCCAACGACTGCTATGCTGTGCCCCGCTTAAAACAAAACCTATTCAGAATACTAACCAGAAACGTGTTGCCACTTCACAAATATTTATTTTTGCTTATTTAAAAACCAATCACGGTTTTCAGTTAAAATGGATCAGCTAATTGAATCACGTTCCCAAACCTAATTTATTTTTTTAAGTTCATGAACGTGGAGCTGACGGCATCTGAATTTTCTTGTGTCTCGAATGGATATGATACGAGGTTTATCAACTCGTGAGCCAGCGTTTCGAAAAAATTAGAGAAACCTTGCGAATCTTCATTTGCTTGCAATCAGCTCATTAGTGAAGTGTAGTGACGTGATCTTTTTTTTTCCACTGGATAATATTACGTGTGATATATTAGCTTAATAATCAATATTTCTAACTTATTTTTTAACCCTCTTCTAACTATTATTCTCGTTGGTTTTAAACAAGAATTAATGAGAAAGGAAAATTTTAATTTAGAAAGTTTTAGATATAAAAAGTTAAAATTTAACGTCTAATATTAAAACAGTTTAAAATTTTCTCATGGCCTACTTAAAGAATCTTTAAAAAAAAATTGTAACAATAATTGCAATCTTATTTAGGTGCGTGAGGTTATATCTGGTAAAACTTTCAAATCGATGTCTTTTTTTTTTTTGAACTTCAAACTTTAAATGTACAATATTATCTCAGACATATATTTACATTATAGCATTAAGATTGTGCCAATAGGTACAAATTCAATTTTCAACATTTTTTAAATTAAAGTTACTTGTAACAGTAGAACAAAGCTTTCCTAAAAACTTCATTCTTTTTACCAATTAGGAATGATAGAAAAGTACTTTTAAACATCTTTTTTCAATGACACTTTCCTAGAAAATTTAATGTTTGAAAAAACTAACACAGATATCGATCCAAAATTGTTGCCGGATATTACTTTCTGTGTGATACGTGTTTTGGCGAAGTTGCAAAATTTTGCTCGAAGATTATAAATTTTACAGTGCACATATTTTAAATTTCTTACTTAAACTGTCTTGAAGTTCTATTTATCATTTTATATTTTTTAATACTTATAACTTTTTTAACGTATTGTCAGTTTAATATCCTTCCATTCATTTAATGCGAATAGATGTACTTTTGACTTTTCTTACTTATTCTATTCGATAGGTAGGAATAAATTTAATGGCAAGATTTAGACTGCCAATCCAAAAATTTAATGTGATAAAAAATATGTATTTTTTGGTATTTTCCTATTCTTGATGACGATTTTCTTGAAGTAAGGACTTAACTGTAATAACTTCATTAAAGCGTCTATACAATTTTCTAAAATTTTAAAGTTTCAATTACAAGTCCGCAATAGTTTGGTTACATTTATTAGTGTACAAATCATTGCACCGTTTGGACCCCCCCCCCTCCTATCGCGATATTTATTTAGTCTCATATACATTTGGCTGTTAGTGTCAGTTTTATTAAAATCTTCTGACGGTAAAATTAGATTCTGCAACTCGTTAAGAAGAAATTCATGCAACGAAATCATTTGCTCGTTTCTGCTCCTGTAGAAAACAACTCTGATCCCGCGATATTTGATTTCTCTCTGGCCACATTGACCTGGTGGTAAGATCTCCCCTTTGGAACGGGGGGGTTTGAGGTTCGGGACCCGATTTCACTGAAGAACCGTCGATGCGGGTGTGGTGCACGTTGGGGCCAAACGTTCCAACTCTGGTGTGGTGTGGAAATTTGGAGAGGTGAAAGCTCAGGTGTAGCCCTTGACATCTGACCGCGGCTCAATTACGAGATCTGGTTCAAAATAGCCCTAATGTAAAATGGGGCGTTAATATAACCAAACTGGATTTTTCCCTACAAACATTTGACAAAAGAATCTGTCATAAGCTTGAAATAATATAATTAAAACCGTAATTGTCCTTCCATTGAAAGGCATTTTATAAATGAAAATAGTTATTAATTAAAAATGTAAATGCTTCATGTATTAATAAATTCAGTCGTAGGAAATGAGGAATTTAAATTGGTGTTGTCAAGTATCTAAATATTGCATTAACCTTCTTAAAGGGGTTATCTGTCATGTCAGCTGATTCAAAAATTAAGTAAAAAGTATTTAATGGATATCACGGTTAATGAGTTAACTTAGGAATTTTTCAAATTTCTTTTTCTCATAACTTTTTATCGGATAAATCGGCTGAGGTATAATATTAAATCACTTGTTTTTACTAAAATGATTTTAATGTATAACAAATCTGGTTATTGTAAATAGTTTAAGTCGATCGTATTCTAGATTCGATTTGGACGATATATTTACGCATTTTTGCACCAAAGAACTGGTTTGAAAAGATGTTTCAAGTCGTAATAATTGAGTTACAAGTATGAAGGCTTTCGAATATCGGGTTCGTTTACAACAAAGATTCTTAATAGGCTCACTGAAATAATTTGATTCGGATAATTTAATTAGATGACTTTTCTATGCAAGCTCTTAAATGTTGAAAAGGATCGTCTATCGTGATAGGCGTGAGTCAAGGATGGCGTTTTAACTCCTACGTGTTAAAACTTCATTTCACGATTTTTCAGCTAGGTGGAATTTCGTGAATTTCCGATATCGAAGCTAGGAAACTTGTGTGAAATGCTAAACTATGCCGACCGCATTTAATGTTCAGGTTTTGGGTGTTCAAAAAACATTTGCTAAGAAAAACTTCCTAAATTTAATTCGCTTAAATAAAAACTTCTGAATATCCTTTTAAATTTGATTCTTTTAAACTATTAAAGATAGAATATTTTTTGGAGGAAAAGTACGCTCAATATTTTTTGTTTGATCTTTATAGGCTTGTCGATGGGTGCTTCCGTTTTTATTTGGATAGCTGTCTTGTTCCTGGGGTGTGAAGGTAGACCCGATGGCGCACCTCTCTCTGCCTGCTCTTCTCTGACTCCAAAACACAGCGGAATTGCCCCGCAACAATCCGCTGCACCTTATTCTGTATCCATCTCGAAACATGGAAATAAAGTCAGAGGTAAACTCTTAGCTTTAAGTGCTTTTACTCATTTTTCAGTATCACTGGAAGAAATTTTTAACATTTACTTAACTTAGAATCAAGCATGGCAATTAATGAATGAGTGGTCGTTTTTATCTCGGTTTTACAAAAAGACACAATATGTTTATGTCTGAAATATACCAGAATTTGTTAAAGTAGGTGATTAATTTTTTCTCTTGAAAATGGGGAGCCCGAAGCGATTTTTAGACGACAAACATTACAGATGCGCTTAATCTGACCCCAAAATTGAGATTCTAGTACTTTGCTTTAACAAATAAGCTTTTAGTTCAATTTATTAAACCATAAATGAGCTGTGAGACAAGATTTAAAAAATTGGTAGAGTTGATTTCCGTTCAGTTAGTATTTAAAAGGTTTGAGATAATTTATATAAAAGCCAGCCGTAATTTTCGATCCAAATGAGTTTGAGAAACTTCTGTCATTGCGGTAATTGTGAAAATAGGCAACTATGCAAAATATTGCACCCTTTGAACATAAACCATATTGGTCATTTTGCACTACAAAATAGACAAACATCATAATATTCATTTTACTGGGAGTTCATTATTAGAGGATCCTATATCTTAGACATGCAACTAACTTCAATAATAACGCTTGAACTACAATGTAGAAGAACCATTATTTCATGTACTTATAATTCAAAAAACTTGACTTTTGACCAAGTTTTCAAACGTACATACAGCTTTAGTTAAGACAATCTATAAGATTATAATGAAATTGTGGTGCTTTGGGTGTCTTCATACCATATCTAATACCCTGAATGCTTCATTTAATAAATGATCTTTAACAATTTAAAAAGTATATGTTGCATCTAGAAGAACATTCTTGAAGAAATGACTATCTCGTTACCTCCTCAGGGGCTCATCTTCTGTAGGTGGATATGGTTGTTTTAATCCCGAGCTTCTCGGGGATCTTTATTCCTTTTACGTCTTCCATTTCTCTATCCCTCGATGCAAAGGAGCTCTCTGTGGGAAGAGTTGGCACTCTGCCTGCTTCCTCTGATAGCCAAAAATGCCACTTATTATTTGTACTTGGAAACCATTTCTCGCATGTTACATTTCGATGTTCGTGGTGTCAATTAACCAGTATCCCTTTCACTTGGCTGGTCTCCTGGGATCAAACGAATGTAGTCAACTCCCGACATTCGACGTTGGCCTCATCTCACCATGATTTGAATTAACAAGGTCCCTAAATACTTCATGTTGCTTCAAAATGTAACGTAAATATAATGGAAACAGATTTGAATGCTGATCGATGTCTTATAAAATGCACCAATTTTTTCATAAGGAGTTTCATAACTTAAAGAATTATTGCTAAATTTTCAAATCCAAATATCTTCCACTTGTTTTTCAGTGAAGCTTTTCTCGTCTGTTGGAGAAGAATTCGAAGGCTTCGTCTTACAAGCTCGCTACAGCAGAGATAGAAGCAAATTAGTTGAAGGCCATTTCACAACTAAAGATGGCGAGACGAAAACCATAGACTGTTTCAACGGAAAACAGGTTTGGGGAAAAAATGAATTTCTATCCTTTATTTTCCATTCCCTTAGATTATTACTATATAATAGTTATCATTTTAAGAGTGTCGTGTAATGTTACCATATTAATCTGATCTTTGCATCGAATCGTCTTTAAAGAAAATTTCGAATTTATTTAGCAGATTCGATAGACAATGCTACATATATTGCTTTTAAAATGATCTCTTAATCTTCTCAGTTATTTTCCTCTTGAATTTAAGACTGATAAGTTTTAGTATGGAGATGCTAAATTTATCTATTCTTATCAGAAGATTCTTGTTTTTCAGCATTTATTTATGAAGAGAATAATTTAGTTAAAAACAAAAAAAAAAACGGTATTAATGCAGCATCTATCCGATACAGTAAATTTTATTTAAAGTGACTTGAAAATGAGTTATCAAATTTACCATCTTTTTTTTTTATATATATAGTGTACGGTTGAAATACCAATAGTTCTCTAATTTCAGATAATGGATACGGAAATCTTTCTTTTCAGAATACATTGACGATGGTAAATCCAACTCGAAAGCGTGAAGTGGTGACTGACTGGACTCCCAACACTTCGCTGGACGAAGATGTGATCTTTCGAGCTACATTTGCTAAAACGTTTGCTTTATTTTGGACTGAAATCGATTCGTCTCCTGTGAGAATTCAAAATGATGGACCTTCCCACTCACCGAGCAGACCCACCGAGCGAGTGAGTTTTTATCAAATTTTTAGGAATTCATTGCATGAACTGAATCTAAATAGACTTGATTCATTGATTTTTTTTTTTCTCCTCAAATAAACCTTTCTAAAAGGTTAAAATTAATTGCAACTTAAATTTTCATTCCTTATTGTTTCAAAGGAATAAGTAAGCGTTGTGGTAGAATTTACTTTTAATTTACATGTAATGAAAGATGCCGCTAGCCATAGAAAATAATTAAAAGCTTGATTTCTTACTCTACCCTAGAAAACTTTCTGCACATTCGGGGAATATGCATAGTTTCACTTGTTTATATACTTAAACAATGTAGCACGTGTCTTCACTTCATGAAAATCACCATGGAAGCAGCAAAACCCTCTAGTTGGATGTGTCGTCTCCTTTCCCCGATTTTTTAGCACACTGTCTCGACATTGCTCTTATGTGCTTTCTCTGCATAATGAAGAAAACATACGTTTTTAGTCCCCTTTTCTGTCTGTTGGGACTAAAATTTGATATAAATGTACAGTTTTTGGTCGAATACCAAATTTTCATTTTTATTCTGCTGTTTTTCAGTTGGATCTTTTACACGCATACAAATAGATTGACAAGAATCGTCTAAAGTATTTGCGTCAAATTTTACACATTTACATATGGTGGAAAATTATGTATCATTTATATTTTACCTGACATATTAAATTTTACGAATAAAGGAATTAATCAAATTCCCTTTGAAACATTACTTGTTTATAATGTCTAATTCTACGTAATATGCAAAAGTAGTTTCTATCTTGAATTTAAGTTGGATGAAGTTCAATTCCTTGTTTTTAATTTGCCTTTTGACATTTTGGAAGTTTGAGGGAATTCGGATATTTTAGAACATTGACTAGCCGCATCACGCACCAGTGTTACAGATGTGTATATTATCTAACTTATTAGATGCCTCCTTCTCTGATAGCAAATAACAGACAATCTAACTAGATAGCCCGAATATCAGGCATGAGTCGTGGCGCGAACGCATTAAACTGTAATATTTATTTCGCATAAAGTTTATATTTTTTTTATTCTAAAATATACCAACTCCAAATTTTGCGTTAATCTTTACCTTGTCAGGTTAAATTATATATCAATGAAATCGCATTCAAGTAAACAGGAGTGTCAAGTCAGTGTCAATCAACCCCTAAATATCTTTAAAACATCTTTCAATTATTTTGCGTTTTAAAATTTATCTAAATGCTTGTCATATATTACTAAAACGCCCCTATCTACTATTTATAACGTACCTTTTTTCATCTCACCTTAGTTTTCTAAAAGCATGAAAACCTACTAGAAACTAATAATGAGCGTTTATCTAAATCTTTTTCTCTTGTGGAAAATTTTGTGATGTTAATATATTAGATTTTCTTGTATTTGGATGAGTTTATCAAAGTATAGCTTGTCTTATAAATGAAATATTGTTGATACAAATAACATTTTCAAAGATATTGGATATTTCAAAAGGTAAAAAAAAAAAAATTGTTTAAGAATAATAAGTCTGACACTTAACATTATCGGTGTAAAAAAAAAAACGCGTTTTGTTGCCTTTTTGAATTTTAAATTTTCACATGAGGCCCCTCTAAAAAGTTTACTTTTGCGCATATTTGTCAGAAATTTACAATGTTCATTTTCATGTTCATCCTAAGTTTTGTATTTTAAGTCGCTGCAATGGTTATATATTTTGTCGCATAACCTATATAGAGTGTAAAACATGCAAATAATTAATCTTTGATTACTACCAATGAAATCGGGGCTTTCAATTTCTTTGAAACTCATTTTAATTTGCCCATTAAATTTCTATATTTTTTTTTGTTTAGCAAATGGTTTTTGTTTTTTTAGAAGCAAGCATACTCTAGCGATATGATCTATATGGATTGTTCGATATCCAAAGGCTGCTTTGGAATACCTAGCGGTTGCATAAATAGACAAGATTGTGAAGTTTTGCTGAGTTACACCAAAACAAGCGATGGAATAGCTTTTAAAATGCACGGTACTCTTGACCAAAACACATACATGGCCATGGGATTATCTACAGATCAGTTGATGGTAAGTTAATTTTTTTTAATGTAAAATTTATATAATATCGCATTTCAGTTGCGGTGGTATTTATAAATTGATTCGAATTTTCAGACCTTGTCTGCCAACTTAATAAAAAAAATACTAAATTTATAAGATTCTTTGTTACGGTTTTGTAAATTCTATTTTTCTTCTACGTTCTAGGGTGAAGATCTTGTCACAGAATGTGTTAGGAGAGGATCAAATATTATTGCACGTCGATCATGGAACGTTGGTGGTCAAAAATCCAATGTAGTTTTGAATGAAGTAAGCTCTACTGATAAGTACATCTGATAAAGTAAATATTACATCCGACTGATCTACACTAAAAGAATCGTCGTAAAGTCAGTTTTAAAAACTGACACTTCAATCAGCAGTAGTTATCCTAATTAAACGTTTTATTGACTAATACACAATTTTGCTAATTTTTCCATGCACATGCACATTCAATTTCACATTACCCATCCTAAAAGGACTTTGAAATGAAAGCGTAGGGTGATTGCATTAAAACGCTGTGCAAAAGTTATTTACAATGGTTAGAATGTGTTTAATCGTCTTTGGAGAGAGTTTAAAATATTTTGCTCTCTTATGAATCGATTTGAACTGATAATACTGTGCAAATTCTTTGAGTCAAGCTTTCCTTTTCCATAAAATCCGTCCCTTCACAGAATTCCTACCTGAAATCGATCTCAAATGCATTTTGTTACGAAGGAAAGTGTCTTTATTATTCTAAATTGAGGCGACAGCGTGATCGTTGTATGCAATTCATTTTTGCGTCATTTGAATTTCATCTATTAGAAGTTATCGATGTTGTCTTGTTATCGCATGCATTTAGAAAAATGTCATTCCTAATAACGTAAGAATCTTCCTAGGTCAGAATACTTTTGAGTCGACTCCGACGGATAGCGTTGCTGCTACTGGAGTCGAAATATTCAGTGTTTCCAGAGTTATTTTACAATAAAATTAATTTGGAGCAATTATTCCATATACAAGAGTTTATGTGGATGCAAACGTAAGAAAACAGTTCAGATTTCTTGTGAAAAATAGTAAAATGTATGCTAGCTTGACAAATACAAATATTGAGAGAAATATTGGCATGAGTACTGATTTACTGACAGTACAAGCCCGATTGAAGCTGGGAGATGGACAATAGTACCTATTTAAATTTCATTAATACCCAAAAAAGAAGAAAAACGCTTGTATGTGGCCAGGAAAGACCAACCTCGAACTGAACAAGACTGGAATAAAGTCGTATTCGACGACGAAACACATTGTGTTCCAAAGCTTTCTTTAACTTTTGAGAAGTGAAGCTCTCGAAAATTCATCATAGAGCAACATCTTAATAAAAAAAAAAAATCATTCAAAAGCAGATGTTTTGTATTTTCCCTCTAGAGGAGGTGACAGCTGAACATTAATTGATAGAAGAATGTACAGCAAAAAATGCATTTTCAATCCTGGAATATAAACTTATTCCTTTAATGTACACGTTCATTGGTGGATCAAAAAGATCTTGCCCAATACCATTATTCTAAGCTGATAAAAAAAAATATTCAAGAAAAAATGTGCTGGTTATTCTTCAGAGATAAATCTCATCGAAAGTATTTAGCGTGTTGTAAAGAAATTTGCTAGTAAGATGGACTAGTGAACAAATGATAGAAAATGTAATTTAAAAAATTCGTTTCCTAATGACGTCAATTTTTATTTAAAAGCTGTGAAACTCTTGCTAAAATGTGTTCAGATTATCCTTAAACCTAGAGAATGTATTTGCTATATTGTTATAACATACATTTATGCAGACTTACAAATTTCACATATGTAGTTTAATATGTTCCGATTAAATGGCACAGTACTGTATATAAATTACCCCAATGAAAGTAAAATCTCAATTTAGCAAAGCACCTGAACTTTAAACGAGCATAAGAAATTGCCGAATGAAATTTATATTAAATTTCGTGTTTAAGCTAATCCCATAATTAGAGGAAAATTTCAGATTTTCCATAACTAAAATAAAACCTTGTTTTCTTTATACTTGGTTTCTTATACACTTTAGGAACTTTCCTTAATTTATCTTTTTTTACTTTGGTGATTCTCTAACAAAACTATTAGGCTTACTCTGGTCATTTTTTTTCATTATAATCCGAGTCACAGAAAATATTATTTGGATGCCTTCTCTTAAGAAAACAATTTCTTACAAGAAGCAATAACTGCATAAATTTTACATAAGTTAGGTGTAGCGCAACTCTACTTGTTTTGTTGTAGCAATATAATTCCATGAGATTTTTGTTTATACTATTTCTCGTCTTGTTGTAAAATTTTCTGTGAACTTTGCTCTGCTCTTATCACCTTGTAAAATCAAAGGAAACATACATGAACGTTGTTTTCGCTTAAAAAGCATTTACTGCAGAAGTCTTTAAAAATTATTTAAATAAGGTACAAAATTATCCAAATTCCATTCAAGTGTTTAGGGCAGTGGTGGGGAAACTTTTTTTAAGACGGGCCATTTGTAATAACTAGACGATCGTAGCGGGCCAAAGAATAATGCTTAATCGTTAAAAAATGTATGTGTTCTATAAACATATACATATATTATTACATACACTTATTATTTTAATAGTAAAAAAGCAAAAGATAAGAAAATTATAAGCACAAAATATAAAAGTAATTTAGTGTAGTTCTTGATGTGAAGTATTATCACTTTATTTTCTGGTGTCATTACTGGTTGATGGTGCATGAGAAAAATGAAATTGAGACTGTTTTATCAAAATTTCATCATAGTCCGGTTCCATTTGCGAAGCAGAAATTCTTAAAACTGATGAAAGGTGCTCATCTGTAATTCCGTTTCTTAAAGAAGTTTTCCTAAGCTTCATTGTTGAAAAGATTTGTTCGCATATATAAGATGAGCCGAACATTGTCATTATCTTCATTGCATGAGTAATTAGATTTGGGAAATTATCTGGACTTAAATTTTTATAAAATTCTAGTAATGGTACTGTATGAAAAGTTTGTTTCAGGAGAGTATTACAGTTCAGTTCTATTAACTCAAGTTGAAATTTTGCATCAACTTCTTCGTAATTAATATTGAATGGGGTAGCAAAAATACTAAACTCTGGTTCCATTTTTCTAAAGTCCTGAAATCTCCTTTCAAATTCTGAAGATATTTTTGAATTGTTTTGAACTACTGTGTTTTGAATATCGCCGCAGGTAGTTTTTATGCGGGTCGTCACATTACGAAGTAAGAATGCGTTCAAATATTCTCACGACGGCACTCTTAAACGGGCCGGATTAAACCTTTCCGCGGGCCGGAGTTGGCCCGCGGGCCGTAGTTTCCCCATCACTGGTTTAGGGGATAATGAATACTATGCAACACTTAATCCTTTTTAATCTATAAATAACATTCAAAACTATACATTTAATTATTAGAAGATTATTGAATACGAATCAAAAATGAAAAGGACAAGATATAGATTCAAATACTTTGACAGTTCTGCTCAAATTCTACCTACATCTCAAATTTCACTTTCTCCTTTGCTTTTTATAGCTAGAAAATCCGAAAAATGCAACTTTATTGTGTGATCGCATGTATACTATTATTGATTCCCTGTTCCTTAGCTTGCAGACGGAGCTTACCAATCTGAATACTTCAATGACATGAGTACCTGCTCCTTCACATTAAACTTCATTACCGATTCGAATGGAAGAACATTCAATTTAGTCAACAATACATATTATACACTACTGGCAAAAGGACCTATGAGAAATGAAAGTAAGGAATTTGTTGCGATTTTTTTTTTTAAATTGTTTAGAAAAATATTTTATAATTTTAACTCTTGATTCACAGGGTTAAGCTACCATACTTTGAGAGCATCAACCCAAGATCCAGTGAATTTTAACGCCTTCGAAGTCAGCGAAGGAAAGGGAGTAACCGATTCGGTAAAAATCCACGGTAAGACTAGAATTTTATTCGGTATTAATTTTTTACTTGAAAAATTCTATTTTCTGTTTAAAAATTATTTATACTCGCGTATATTACCTTAAATTAACCGTATTTTAGTCGGAACATAACAAACTCAACGTAAGTCGCCCCCTTTTTTCTTTAATGGTTAACTTCTCTAGGGATATTCTAAATGGTAAATGGGCTGAACGGTAAGTAACATTTCGGTTTTTCATGTCTTTTTGCAAAATTCTTTTGAGCCAGAGAATACCTTTAAATAACAATAAATGACGACTTCTTGCCTTGATGAAAGCTTTTAGCGGTGAGTGAATTTGTGTCAAAATTCGTATTTTTTCTGATTAAATCTTAATTTTGCATTCAACCCTATTGGTCAAAATAAATATTTAACACTTATATTCTAGAATGCGAAAAAAGTTACATTTTAATAAATCGTATTAATGACATATTTAGCACTTTAATAATTTCAGCTTTAGATACTTGGTGTATTCAGAATTCTTTCTGCTATTATTTCTAGTACCTTGGTAAAATGAATTTTTATGCATACCAAAAACTTGATTCTTATGCGTCTTTGATAAGCTTTGAAAATCACAAAAAAGCTACTTTTACCATGTAATTTTTTTTCATTCCGAAGTGAATTTATATCATAATTTTGCCTTATTCACACTTTTTGCATACTTCCAGTATTTTTAAGGAGCTTACTTTCTGAATAGTGTCATCTTATTTGAACATCTTATCTGCTGCTATTGCATCTATGAATTGCTTTAATGAAGTCGGCAACGCTATTTCTGCCTTCTAAATTAGAATAGCTTTAAAAAAATGCTGAAAATGAGCCATTTTTGGATTTAAATCTTCCAGCCTTAATATTTTTAGAGCAAAGAAAATAAATCGCAACATATACACAAAGAATCATGCAGGGTTTACCTTTTACTTACCGAATTGAGCAAAATATCTGATCGTTGTCGTAACATCTCAAAGTCTGGGGTTAATATCGAGTCCTAAGGGCAGTCATTAGCCGCATTACAACCTCTACCGTAGGAGGTACATACCGCCATATGAAGGAGGGGCGATTGAACCCTACAGTCTTAATGTATTAACCAATGATGAGATAACTATTCCGAAGCCTTTTAACTTATAAAATATCCATGGTAGAATAATATCCAGAGAATGTCAAATCAAAGATTTTTAAAACTTTACTTTTTTTGTAAATTGGATATAAGCTTGGAATATATAATTTCAAGCATATTTATGAAAGAAATTAAATTGCTTTAAAATCTTGAAAAATATTCTGGAAGCGAAATTTTTTGAGTTACTTGAATGTATTGCATAATTTAAAAAAAAAAAAAAAACTCGGGAGTTGCCAGTGAGATATTAACCTTTTTCTCGTCTATAGAAAAATGTTTTATTTTGATTAGAGTCAAACAACCATACGCTTTTTGAAAAAATCGAAATACTGAGACTTTTTTATCCTTTTGAGATAACCATGAAATGGATAAAATTCAATTGCCATGAGTTGGATTAAACTTGCTGAAACAATTTTGATTGGGACACATATTTATATCGAATTCAAGATTTTGAACTCCGATCAAAACACAGCATTTGCTTCGGCAACTTGTAAAATTCTCTTTGTCAAATGGAATACTGGAAAATGCATAATTTTGTCTCCAAATTTAATGCCAGTTTTGTTATTCTTTCTTCGTTTCGAATGGTACTATTCTTTCCATCCTCGGCATTCTCAAAGAGCTTTCTTGCTGATTTTTAATATTAATCTCAATAAATTGAATAGTAAATTTTGAACCCTATTCTCTCTTCCTTTCCATTCAAATGGTTACCAATGCTGAAAGGAAAGATGCCATCCACTGGTAATCCAAACTTTGTCAGGACATGGGAGATTTCCCGTATATTTCTAAAAATTTGGAAGAATGCAGGGAAATAAATGCAACTCTTAAGGAATCGGTACTATTTAACATTTCTTAAAAGAATACCTAGAAATCTCGAAATTAAGAATCTGAAAGTTGAAAATAAGTACAGCACTAATGGTACTGGATCATCTTAAAATTCTGAAGAGCATGATGTTCAAAATTGTTCGTTTTTTTACTGTTTGTATTTCTGTTGCGAAACGAGAATTTGGAGAAACATTGAAAATTTCTAGGCGATTTTCTTTAAGTGATGGCATGTTCCTTGTTAATTAGGAAAATAGATGAACGGGAAGATGAGGAGGAAGGTCGATGATTGACCACTTTGAGTAGGGGCCAATTATCTCAGAGGATGTTAGTTTGGTGAATGATGAATGTTATAGAAAGAATATACTAAAGATTGCAGTCAGCCATGAGAAATCCTGTAGATACTGTTGCGTCCAGTGGTGGAGGGATAGTCGGCTGTACACGAAGTGCTGAAAGGAAGTTTTTAAGCAAATGTTTGCCCTCGGATTTGTAAGAAATTTCATTACAATGTAAAAGGCTCCTCTCCCTGATTATAAAGCAATAAAGTCGTGAATCCTCAATAAAGAAAGATCTGGCACAATTTATTCTAATTAACATATATTTCCTTTGCCAACATAAGAAAATTAGAATACCCTTTAAGAAAATTTTCAATTTTTATTAAGACGTGCTATTTTTATTTGCTTTTATTTATTCAATGTGAAGCATCTGATCACCTTGATTTTTATTTTGTTTTAAATGCATTTAGAGATGAGACCATTAAGTAAGCTTCGCGTTGACGGCATTCTGAAATGTTTTGACATCAGCTAGTCCAAGTGTTCCAAACAAAAACAAATCTTCGTACTTCATTTCATTTAATTGCGGTATTTATATTTCTGTAGCCCTTTAAAATAGTTTATATTTGGATTACTTCTATTTTAAAATCGGGCTACATTTTAAGGAAGTTGAACTTTTTGAAAATTTGGGAATTTCCAGTCGTAAAATAAAAGTCATGAAGACAACATTTGCTTGACTTTGTGGATAGCTTGCTTGTTTTGCCTTTAGCTTGATTTCTATAAATATCTGGTATCAATCTTGAAGCAAAAAGAAATTAAAAATTTAGTTTTAAATATTTTTTCATGTATTTTTTTGCAAGATTTTAAAATCCTCTAAAGCAAATGCTGCATTTTTTCCGCTTAGTTAAAATATTTTAACCTATTCTAAATTCTTTAGTCAGAACTTAAAGGGAAAAATCAACCGTATGAAAATCTCATAAATCTAACAAATTTTCATAATCAGAAAAATGTCTAAATAATATTCGGATACTTACAAATTAAAAAATGTAGTTACATAAAATTATTTTACCAAAAGTATGCCTGTATTTCTTGAACTTAGTTAGATCCATGGCCTCAATATCTTAAATACAATTTTCTCTTGATAAAAACGTTATTTGCCTCAATTTTGCTTAAATGCTTCTTAATTCCTCTCAAAGTACTTCATGTAAAAAGCTAATTTCAAAGAAAAAAACTGCCATAATTGAGAAACTATGAATATTATAATAATTTTAAATTCATATCAACAGTTGTTAGATACGGTATAATGCAATGTTTGATTTTAGAATGCATTGCTTAACTATACAAAATGAACACTTCAGATTCTTCAAAATCTTGCGTTTAAATGTTTTAACATGTATGGTGTGTGATTCGTTCAAGTTTTGGAATAAATTACGCGAATTATTTATTAATTTTACGTGTGACTGAAAATAATTACACTTACTCTGGAAATAGACAGGAAGAGCATCTTGTAGTTTTTCTATTGACTATCGTTTTTAAACTAAAGTTTAACTATACCCAGTAATCCTTTTTGCTCAACCCAAGTCTTATTTAAGCTCCTGTTTAACTTTCGATCCCTAACAGTTGCAATGCGCACTCTCACCATTCATTATTTTGAGAAGTCTTAATTTTTACTTATTTAAAAATCTGTTAAGTAAAGGGAAAGTTAAATAATGCCATTAAGTAGCAAAAAATACATATTTTTTTAATAATTTCGTTTGAATTCTTTGCATGTTAAGACAATTTCTCCAAGGCGAAATAAGTGGGCAAACCATGCTCTGCTACGAAGCCGATTAATGCTGGAAACTAATCATTGTAATGTAATATGTTTTGGCAACATAGTTCTTCAAAGAAAAGATGCTCGATATTTTACTTAACCATAGAGGGTTCGAATATTCTGTTATAAGTCATATTTTCAATAGTTTACACATATAAATGGGAAAAAGGGTATAGGAAATGCGAAAATAGGCGTAATTTTTTTTTTATTTTACTTAGTCATTTAATAAATGTAATGTGAATAGTATTTATCTAGTTGGATTTCAATCGCTCAGTTTCTTGGATATTCCCTATTTCTTTTCCGAGCCTAGCTTTCTATTTGCTTCGACTTTCTCACTTTCAATGCAGAAATTTCATTTCATCTTTCAAAGAATTTAATTCAAGCTTTAAAAAAAAATTTCGATTAAAAATAAGGTCTTCAAGATCTTTGGCATTTAAGGCCTTTATATTTATTAAGTTGGTATTTGTCAGCTAAAAAGTCAATTTAATTATCCCAAATTGTTTTATTTCTAAATATTCCAGAAATTTTGTATATTTTTACTATGTAGGAATTTAAATATGCAGTCTATTGAATTGGTCAAATAATTGCTTTTACAGCCTTTTTATTCTGCTTTATTCCATGTTTAGAGAATAATTTGACTGTTGCTACACTTAAGTTTCAGAGCATAATCCTCAAAACAGCTCTGGTAATTAAACTGAAACTCAGTTTTTCATCAAGCAATTTTCTTGCCTAAAGGCTCTTTTGCTTTAATCTATATAATAATAGCCTTCTTTACAGGTCTAACAGAGGAAAGTTTTATGTCGAAAACTACTGATTCTTTCACCACAGAAGTCACTCTTGATGTGACAACGTCATCCCCCAGTGGCAGTTATGGTGCTTATTTGAGCTGTAGTTTGTCTTTTATACTCGCAATCTTTGGATTCCTGCACATCATTGAGGCATTCATTAGCACCGAACTTTAATTTTATTCGTTTTTATATTATTAGCCAACACTTCCTAATATTGGCAAACTTTTATGTCAATTGCCATGTTGGCAATGGATTTTAAACTGTTCTCAAATGTCAAATATTTGTTTTTTGGAAAATCTATTTGAAATAAATTTTTTTTACTCTCCCTTTCCGGTGTTATTTTTTTTTCTGCTTTATTATTCTGGTCTTGTGTTGTTCATGATTCAGCATTTTAAGAGCACTTTTTCTGAAATTTTGAAGGAGAGCAGGATATTTAGACTAAGAAATTATTTAACTTGTTCTTGTCGATTAGAATATTAATTTTTTAAGTCATATTAAGGGACTGAAATTAAAATGCCATTTTTAGGCTTCATTTAAAAATTTCTTCTGGAATGAAGATTGATTTTGATTTGACAAAAATCGCATTCTTTTCACTGAATGAAACCAATGCAATGCTACATAGGAATGAAAACAATCTCGCAAGTAATTACTATTTTGATTGTTGATGCTTTTAAAATGCTTTAAAATTTAATAATTAACACTGGTTCAAGCAAACTTTCTCGCTTATTCTTCATACCGTTACAAAACACTTACAAGTCTTGTGGATAACTCAATTTAATCTTAGTGAACCAACATAACTGAATTTCAAAGAATAATGCTTTTGATTATCAAAGGAAGTAGCATGCCTTAGCGCGTGCACTCGTCTTGTCCTAAACCTACCATCCAAATGATGAGTTGGCATTGTTCTTAAAACTAATTGCTTAGAAAAATTGATTGCTCCTAATTTACACTGATTTCTAAAAAGATTTAAAGAAATATCTACTATTGGACGTTTTCCATATAAAAACAAACACTTATCGCATTAGCTCTTCCTTTATTAAGGATCTATACATTAAAAAAAAACAATTATAGCGTTTAATTTCCCAAACTTTAAAAGCAGCAATTCATCCAAATCGGAATATTCGCTGTAAGTTTGCTTTTATTTCATCAATAATTCATTCTACTCTTATTTGAGACCTCGGTGATTGTTTCAGAAGTTTTTAATTTTTTCCAGGCAACTATGAATCCAAATCATTCGGATTTTACATTTAATTTTGGTAGCTGTAGTAAATTCTCGCAGGACTTGCAACCTGTCAAACAAACTACCATCAAAATAATAAAAGTGTATAAAGCATTCTTCATAGCTCTATGGATTTCAACTTTCTAAACTTATTTTTATAAGGGCCGATACTTTAAAATCTGCATATACTACAGCGTTTAATTTTCGAGAAAAAGCGTTCTTCGTGACATAATAAAGTAATCTCACCATTTTACCAAGAAAAGGAACCAAGACTTTCCTGCAAAGTATGAGGTGACTAACTCTTGCAAAATTGGCGAATAATGCTGTTTCCTTCCTTCTGAGAACTTCCTTTAAAAAGAAATTTACGTTAGATCGGAAAGGAAATTGATTATATGCAGGAACATAAAACAAAAATGATTTGAATGTACTTTCAGTTTACGAACCGCAATGATATGATGGAAGAATTGAGCGTGCTGACATACTTTACTAATTTACTTTTTCATTCATTCTTAGTTTAATGTACAGCATTGCAAGTTTGACCGGGAAAAGTATTCTCTGTAACAGATGAGACAAATTGACAAGATTTAGAATTTTACTAGTCAAATTTACAAAATCGCCGCCTTTTTGTTCTTTTAAAATTTTGCATCTTATTTGCCTAATTTCATGCTTATAAATATAGAATTTTGCAGTTGATATTGCACTCGTTTTCTTATCTATGCTGCCCTGATTTTGTAATTTTTTACACTTGTGTTCTCTGTGACCATGTACTGTTTTTAATATTTTCAAAATTTAATTATTAATCAATTGCGCTTGAATTTGATATAAAACAAGAAAAGCCACCTGCAAGTAATTTTTAACAAACGATTTCAATATTCCATATTATGAAAAATTATGAATTTAAACTGAAGACTAAAAATGGGAAATTAATCATTTCTATTATTTAATATACTAATTTAAAAACTTTAAAAAAATTGATATTCTTATCGGCAATTTTTGAAGACTCATCTTGAGTGAAGTGCCCGAGCCTCCGGCATGTTCGTTAAATACATTAAATTTTTTAAAACTGCTTCATCATTTAAATGTTCACTTTTTTCCCTTCGCCAAGAAAGATAAAAGGTAAAAAGGTTTTATTTTGCATCTATTTGCAGGCGTGTGGATTTATATATGCATCAAAAATTAACTTTGTAAAAATTACAAGGGAAAGCTTTAAAAGAAAAAAAACTGGCTTCTTTTTTTATTCACTTAAAGCGTGCTTGTCTCGCAACAATGAATTCTATCATTCGTTTACATTTGTTCTGAAAATGGCTAATGTTGCATGAAAAGAAATCATTTCGCTACAACTTTAATGTTTTCTCTTAATTTATTCCTTTTCAGACTTTTCTATCGCTCATTCTTAGATTTTTTAAAACAATTCGTTAACCAAATGAGTTCTATATTTCTGATAACTTTTAATAAATTCAGTTTTCTGCTTTAACATCATCGCATTTATTTTCAGTTTGCATTTTAGATAATAGATTAAAAAATATAACGCATCTGCAGAAACATATTCTCTGAAGTACAAGTAAATCTTGATACTACCCAAACTTTAGATTTAATATCGAAGTCAATGTGTGTATTGAAAATACTTCACTTATCTACTCTTCGTGCTAAATGGCGATTTAGGAAAATAAATTGAAAACGGATTTTCCATCTTTCTTTAAAATAGTTCTTACAATACAGAATCTAATTCAACTAACACAAAAAAGTGCTCTTCGTCTAGATTTTGAAAAGTTTATCATATTTGGGGCCTTATTAAAGCCAAACACTATCCTTATCTTTACGAACCTTTTTACCATTTTTACACCTTTAATAATCAAAACTGCATTCATTTATATCTTTAACAAACAAAATTGAAAAATAAATAAAACTTCAAAATGATGCACCACCTTGAATGGTGACCATAAGTCACCTTTCGAATGAAAAGAGTAAACATATGGTAGAATGAAATCACCCAACTTGTTTCCGCTTTTGCATTAAACGAGAAGGTTAGCAGGATGAGCGCAGACAGAAAGATCCAATAGTTATCAGCAAATGGTAGGCAACTATTCAAAGTCTTAGTTTTTATAATTCTTTTGAGTCATAAAAGGATTAGAAATATTTCATTTGCAATCTATCATTTCGAGGCCGTATTATTAACTTTCTAGAACAGATAATCCAAAAATAAAGATGCCTTTAGTGTCAATCGGGTTGCAAATTCAAATTTTAAGATGTCTTTGCCAAAAATTTTAGATGTACAAATTTAAAGATTAACATGCCATTTGGAAAAATGATCATTTTGATGGACCATATTTGCTCATATCGTTCATTATTCATATAGTTTCCAAAATACTAAACAAATCTCTACATTCAGTTATCAGAAATTCATTTTTATATTTCAAAAACTTGCAAAATTGTTCAATTTTATTCCAAAATGTTGCATATTTAGATACCAATTTTAAAAATTCGTTGTAGAAGCAGTCAGTAAACACAAAACAAAATTGTGCACTTCATCAACAAGTTTCATTAAGTGATGGCACCATGAAACTTTTACTCCTTGTGGATTGCATTCAAAGAAGCGAATTGAGAAGTGAATTGAATGAAATAAGCTCTACTGATAAGTATAAATACTTATCAGTAGAGTTACTTGAAAGCAGTGAATTGAAAAGTGAATTGTTCATCTATAAGCAACATTATGTTGAAGAATAATTTGGAACTAACATAACTACCTGAACATTATAGAATTTTTTATACAGTTTATTTTTTTAACAAAAGAATTTAACTTTTCGAGAAAATATATTTTAAAGCAGAAAAAAAATGTCATCAATCCAATTAAAGACACTTATTTCCAGTTTGAAACATCGGTTTATCAAATTGGACCACTAATATCTTTTCTCGCAGTTAGAAAAAAAGAATGTCTGATTTTTCAGTTCTTACCATTATACAATGTATGAATCCAAGTATGAAATTTAGGTCCTATATTATTCCTCCTTCCTTTTTCTTACGTATGATGCAAAATCGCGTAGATTTAGTTTTTGTTGTTATTGAACTTGCATTGGACGATTTGTTTCAGGTTTTTTCACTGTGGCTTTGTCTTCGTTACTGCCAGTTTATGAGGATTATTAAAAATTTTAATTTCCATATCGGTACATATCTAGATTAGATTACAGTGTATTTTTATTAACACTATCTGTTTGGTGCAGTATGACAATATCTGGTTTTTCAGCCATTCAGTCCTCTACTACAATCCAATCTCCAGTTTAAGATGTTAGATTTAAACAATCTAACATAAGAAAACTTTGGACAATAAAAATTTCGCTTTATCTTTAAACATTTTGAATGAACTTATAGTAAATTATTCCCAATATATATTTTGCTACTTACTTCAAAACAGGAGAATAAATATATAATGGATATTTAAATAGAAATATTTATTTTTTCCTTGAATCCACATAAAATTTAATCGAAACATTCAGTAAGTTACATTTATCTTGCTGTCCCAAATGCTACCTATTTTGAGATATTTAACAGTGAGAAATCATTGTAGCGAACGAATCTAGGTGATGCGACAGTCCAAATTCAGCAACTCAACCCTTACTTGCCTCGTGAAAAAAGTTCTCTGGTGAAATTAAAATTTATTTTTGAGAATATTAACGATTCATTAATGTCATTTTATTTAAATGTAACAACTTTGAAATAATTCAAAATATACTATGCAGATTGCATGAAAAGGATCTTGCACGCAATATGCCACCTAACTTTAATTTTAGTCTGACCTTATGAATTTCCTCATTCCTTTTGTAAGTCTAACAACTAATGTCCGTTTCTATCTTAACTGAAACTTCATTCCTACATTTTTTTGATACTTCGAAATATAGAGAAGTTGAGAGAAATCCTCAAATTGAAAGTTCAAACTATGCAAAATTTCGGGTGAGTAAGAATTTACATAAGTTGCTGTCATGTTATCTATCACAAAAAGTGCACTCAATCTATCAAAGAAACCAATTTCCTGCGCTGAGTGTAGCAAATTTATTTTAAAGGAAGCATTGAAAATGTTCAAAATGTTGTATGCATTAGTTGAAATTAGGACGGAATAGAACTAATCTATGTATTACAACGTAGAGTTGATTTAATTATTTTCTGCTTTCTAATCTTTAATTTACTATTCGATGTTGTTAAAATTAAGGAATCCAAAAACATTTCTCAAATTTACGAGAGTTAGTGAGAGCACTCAGTTTCGCCAACTTTCAAAGTGTTTGCACAATAGGAAATAAGATAAAAATGTATTACATAACTCCATCTTTAGAAAAATGAAACAAATCTTGTGTTTATAAAAGATGCAGTTGTAGTTTCCGTATCTGCATAAATAAATACTGAAAGCTGACTATATGTGGATACTACATAATGTTTATTTTTTTAATCTTTTAATACCCAAATAAAGTATAAATCAGTATAGGCACACATTTAAAAGTATGCCGTTCGCATAAGTCTCCATCAGATGAATGGAGATATGTGACATTACTAGTACCATTACTAAAGTCAAAGGTATTGCATGCAGTTATCGTATATGCCACAATGTCACTAATACTTAAAGAGGCATATGTTAGAGTGCATTCTATTGAGATCGGTAATGGAAACAACAAATTATTTTCAGTGTGTATGGCGAGCGATATAAATCTTTTTTGTCAAATAGTGATATTTTTTAAAGATATTAAGAGATAAGACAAAACTGACTAATAAGAAGCTATAAATGGATTGAAACATGATGCTTCCAAAGCAATAAATACTCAACTTCCCATCAACAGAAATGAAAAGGGCTCAATAGGCTCATTTCATTCAAAATTGGGAAAGCGAGCCGTGAATTTTTACTGCAAATGGGTATTTTATTGCGAGATATCTCGCAATGCCATCAACTTTGGTGCATTATCACAGACTAGCCCCTGCAAAAGTGACAGCATGCGTCACTGTTGCCGGGCGTTTAGGACTCTTAAGAACTCCCCGCGAAGCGATTACGATTTTGCCGACAATGAGATGTTTTGCTCGTCTGGGTTGTGATATCTTCTTGCCCCATTTATTAATCTACAATTAATTGCCTTGCAGTCTTCTATGAGATCATGATCATCTTTCCATAAGAGTTCCGTGTTTCTTTAAAATAATCTACATTGCTCGATCACAGCAAGGGTAACAGGCGCTCGGAGTTTAATATAATCCTTAGTAAAAAGTCATGATCAGTGGTTTAGTAAATATCGATGACACCCAGTACATAAAATTTTTTTGCCTCTTCGTAATATGCTTATCTAAAAAAAAAAAAAAGTCCTGATAATGGCAGAGCCATCTAAAGTCCTTTGTCTCCCGGTTGCTATGCCACTATACTCGATGTGTTTAAATATAAATAATCATGTCTTCCCGCTGGTACGTGGGGGAATTTTAAAGAGAATGTGTTGATTCAGGCAATAGTCCCATCATTTCATCGCAGTTCAAATTTACTAGATTTATTTTAAATAGTTAGTTATCATGATTCTTTAAAATGGTGCTTGAATCTAACTAAACTAAATCAAACATCCGATAATCCATTATTCAATTTGAAGAAAGAAATTCACCAATCAAATAATTAATATCTCTGCTCAACTGGATGACAGTATAAATCAAAACAAACATTTCTTGTCAGAACTAGCAGAATCAGAAATGAGATTCGAAAGTAAAAGCCCGCCGACAATACAAGAATGTTAATATTAGTTACTTAATGTAATCTAATTAAAAAATAACTGCGTAAAAACATTATGGTCAACAGTTGTTTTATTGTTTCTGAATTTCTCAAATACTTCTAGTGGAAGTTGCTATAAACTGAAATAGAAACTGGAAGAGAGTCGTGAAAGGCAGCACAGTGGGGTATTTATGGGAAAAACCCGGACAGAAAAAAAGGAAAGAGTAAAAAGCCTATTTTATACAAACTAATTAATTAGCGCGTTTAGCATTTGTTTTTGATAAAATGCGACGTAGATAGCGCCTTAATCCGCAATTGAACAACAAATTTCTTTCTGAGCGTACGTGCTTTTTTCTCCTTGTATTTCAGCTTTAACGTTAATATAAAATATGTGGCTTTACAAATTGATGGATTGAAATGGAATCAGGTTTAAATGTTAAAAAAGGTAAGAGCTTTGTTTTAAATTAATATATAATTTAAGTAGTTTTATTTTAAATATAATATAGAAATTTCAAAACTAAAATTTGTTTTAAGCCTTTTTTAGGTGTAATTTAGATATTAAAGCTTTTTAAAGGTGTATCGGGGTTTGTCGGACTTTTTACAAACTATGACTGTAATATTTGCAACATTCAAGATAAAAAAAAAACATATCTCATACAATTTCCAATTTCTTTTATAATTTTTATAAAATATATTTCAGGATACTTTTGACATGTATTTGACTTTAAAGTGATTTTACTATTAAATTATATTGGGTCGTTCGGAAAGTCATTT
>JAPMOQ010050464.1:1578805-1622570 GCA_026543055.1 Argiope trifasciata
TTTTTCTGGCCACCTTCTTGTTGAAGTTTCATATGCTGAACAGGCTAATAAAACTATGCAATTAAAAAAACATTGGAAATCATGAAGTATCAGTCTGTCTACATAACTCACTCAACGTTTCTCGTAGAATTGTCTTTCAAAGGGACTTGAAAATGATTCGGAATCTTCTATTTTAGAAGCCTTGAAATTTCAAAATGTCAGCGCCGTGGGAAGAATTGAAATTAAACGGGATGGGAAGTTCCTTCCAATAATGGATCATAAATTGAAATTTAATCAGCTTTTCCTACCTAAATCTGTTACAATTGTCCAAATCGACCAATTATTTCAAACACTTTATGTTGCTACAAATATCAAAAATTTTGCTATTTCTTTCATAGTTGTCGATGAAAGGAGTCATGCACTCATACCACAAAAAGCCTAAGAGAACAAGAAGGCTGTGTTAGATACTTCCAAGAAAGGCAGTGAAACATCTAAACAAGTGCAGAAACAAACATTGTCTTTCCAATATTTCATTTTTTTTAAATCCCCCAATTCTGAAAAAGTAAAATGTGATGATACTCTCAAGGCGAACTCATCTGAGGACGATTCAATGTCCGAGAGTGTTACTTCCTCATTCTCTCCAAAGAGCAGTTAGTATTCTCATTTCTCCACACTTTGTCCTCCTTCTCTGGTTCTGAATTATGAATAAACTCGCTTCTTGGAACTGTCGTGGAGTGAATCAAAAAAATTATCTCAAAGATATAATAAATTCTTATCAACTTGCTTGCATTGCCCTTCAAGAGCGTTTTTAAAACCTAATGACATAACTTTATTACATGACTATCATATTTCACATGATAATCATGCACGCAAAAAAGAGCTTCTGAAGGAGTTGTCCTCTTTATTTCAAATCCTGTGCCATCATGTCTATTAGTCTTGAACACTTCACTAGAAGTTGTCGCAGCCCGAATCCATTCGCGCTCTCTGGTTACTATTTGCTGTCTTCACCTACCACCAAACACGTATAATTAATCGGTGTAATCTA
The DNA here is from genome assembly GCA_026543055.1 of Argiope trifasciata. Classification (NCBI taxonomy): domain Eukaryota; kingdom Metazoa; phylum Arthropoda; class Arachnida; order Araneae; family Araneidae; genus Argiope; species Argiope trifasciata. Next base: position 1,579,830 of record JAPMOQ010050464.1, read on the forward strand.
AATAATCTTGTTTCTCAAGTTCCTGATCCTTTCATAATTCATGGTGATTTCAAAGACCATAGTTATCTTTGGGGGTACAATATCACTAACAGCAGAGGTCATCAGATAGAACAGGTTTGGGACGACCATAACCTTTGTCTGTTTAAAATGGTGAGCAGAATTACTTTCATATAACTGTCAAAAACTTTCCATGTACTTAATCTAGCAATTTGTTCTCCATCCCTCTACTCCTTTTTTTTTTCTTTGTAAATGGATAAGGATTAACATAACAGTGGCCTTTTTCCTTAGTATTATACGGTGAAAGAAGTCACCAGTCATCCACTACTCCCAGACATAAATTTGATGCAGCCAACTGGATCAAATTCACTTCATTAGCCAATGTTACTGAGGAGATGGTGAATAACATTGATATAGATACAGCAGTTGCCCAGATTACAAAGGCTCTTATAGCTGCAGTGAATTCTTCAATTCTTAAAACTTCAACAAAATTTAGGAGGTCATGCAAGGTATTGTGAAATAACGATTATCAGATATCATATAAGATGCAAAGAAAAACTCAGGATACGTTCCGTAAGAACCCTATTATTAAGAATTTCAATCAATGTGAAAAACCAAACGCCAATTCTAGGCGGATTCAAAGACGTAGCAAACGGAACTTGTGGGAGAAATACGTGAGCTCCATCAGCCCTTCACTTTCCAGCAAGCAACCTTGGAATAGGGTTAAAAAAATATTTCAAACACCTGCGCGTCACAGGACTCCAATCTTGCTTACAAATAATGCTCCTGTAAATTCTTTATGAAATACGGCCAATTCTATTGCTTCAGCTATCGCTGACATAAAATAGTAGTAAGTATTACACAAATACATTCCAAAACTATAAAATTTTAATGGGAAAAGAAAAACTAAAACTCCAAACTGCAATGGACGCTTCGTATAACAGACCATTAATACTCTTAGAACTTAAAACTTGCCTCAATAGTGTACACAAATCTTCATTTGGACCTCATAATATAAGTTATGATTGCTTAAGCCTCTTTCTGGAGCTTACCTTAAAAACTTACTCTTCCTATATAACAGAATTTGGCAAGAAGCAACCGTCATACCCATTCTGAAACCTGGTAAAAATCCCACGGCGTCGTATATAGACCGATTGCCCTGACCAACTGTTTGTACAAACTGTTGGAAAAAATTGTTAATCGTAGACTTTTATGTTATTTGGAACATGACAAAATGTTAAACATTTTTCAAAGTGACTTCAGACGAGGATGATCAACTAAGGACAATCAATTGACTCTGGAAACTGAAGTGCGAAATGCTTTTCTCCGTAAATAACATTTAGTGGTTATATTCATAAATATCTTAAAAATTTATGACACAACTGAGCACTTTGGTGTCTTAAAGGACCTCAACAATTGCAACTTAAGAGGAAATTTTCCATTCTTTATTCAACGCTTTCTGAAGTTAAGGAATTTCCGAATAAAGTTAGGTTCAGAGTTTTCTGATATTTTTTACTAGAAGAAGGAGTTCCTCAAGGAAGTGTCTTGGGTGTGACTTAGTTTTAAAAATTAATGCTATTTCAGACCATTTAACTTTATTTGTTAATGGTCATTTATATGTTGACCACTTTTACATTTCTTGCACTGGATATAATATAGGCTTTATTAAAAGACAGCTTCAAACTGCAATAAATCAACTCATAGTTTGATGTGATAAGAATGGATATTCTCTTTTGAAAAGATAAAAGGTTATATCTGTAGGATACGCAGCATCCATCCAGAACCAAAAATCAAATAAAAGGTCACCTTGTTAAAGTACTTGATGAGGTTAAATTTTTGGGACTGATTTTTGATTTTTTTTAAATGCTTGTTTGTCTTTCGTGTAACTTACTTAAGAAAAAGATGTGAAAAAACTTTGAATATTTTAAAGGTTCTTTCTAACACCTCGTGGGGTGCCAATCGTTTACTATTATTTCACACGTACAGAGCAGTAATTTTCACATGTACAGAGCAGTAATTTTCACATGTACAGAGCAGTAATCAAAACTTGATCAGGAATGCAATGTGTTTCGGCAAGATGCAGTATTGTCCGAATATTCTTCGCCTGTACAAAGTATCTACATAGAATGTAATGAGCCTTCTTTACACATCAAGAGGCAGATTAGGTGTCTCCATTAGTATTTTAAAATTATATGAAATCCTGGTCATCCCTATTATAATTTAAACCAAAGTCGGTTTTTACAGTGCCTTCAAACTGCTCAACCATCATTCTTTAATATAATAACTCTTTATTTCAGAACTATATCTAGAGGAAGGTGTACATGGTTTCTCAGCAGTTATTTCTCTTGGCAACTTGGAAATCTCATGGTATCCAATGCTTGAATCCCTTTCAACATTCTGACAAACAAAACACTATAGATATTATTTGTCAGCAAATCTTTGCTTATCACACCACAAATACCACAAGTTCAAGCCAATTTTTACCGATGATTCTAGAGGTTTCGGACATTTTTCTTATGGTTGTGTCGTTTCACATTCTATAATAGTTTATAGAATTCCTTCATTATGTTCCGTTTTTACAAAAGAAGTAATTGCTATCTTAAAATCTTTATCATTTATTTCAGATTGTTCTGTAAATAGCTATATAATAAACACCGATTCACAGAGCGCTCTGGAATCCCTATCATCTATACATGCTTTGCTTTTCAATATTTTAATGTAGTGTGATAAAAATATCTGGAATGACTTTCAAATTATTTTATGTTTGGTCCCCGCACATGTGTGAATTCTGGAAAATAAAAAGACTGATACGGCAGCTAAATTGACTACTACTTTCTTGCCAACAAATATTCCTCTTTCTGATTACAAGAAATATGTATGTACATTTTGCATTCCAAATGGTAAACTGAATGGGATGCAGCGATTCGTAATAGGCTTCATACAATTAAACTCACGATAGATCTTTGGCCCACTTAACACAGCAGAAAACTGGACACAATTTTAACTAGGTTGATGATTGGGCATACTCGATTCACCCACTGATATTTGTTGATAGAGGAGCCAACACCATTTTGCTCAATTTGTTATAGTCCTATATCTGTTTTATACGTTCTTGTAGAATTTCCACGTTTAAAAAAAACAGCGTCTAACATTTTTTCAGAAATTTCACCCTGCTTTCGGCGAGTTGCTTTTCAAAACTCTGTATTTTAACCTTTTTAGTTTTTTAAAAAATATATCGGTTTTTATAATTATATATAAACATTAGCCGCGCGTTTTAGTACTGTACCATACCTTACATAATTGTTGCATGTTTTCATGGCTCACACTTTCACGCATTTTGACATTTTGTGGATATCCCATGTTTTGATTTTATTATAAATTAATATAAATATTTTAATTCCATAAATGTAGCGCAGGTTAGCCAAAGATGGCTTTTGTGCCATAAATAATTCTTTACATGATAATTCTTATCATCAAAATAATTTCGATTTGATTTCTCTACTCTTTTTTGTAATAAGGCATTCAAGTTAAACTGATAACCACATCTGTCTTGAGGCTTTTTTAATATTAATATCTATGCCGCAAAAATTCCAAGAGAGGCCTTTGAAAGATTTAGTCGATTTAAGAAGTTGTGTGGTATGTCCAAACCTTTTTAATATCATGCTCAGTTCGAAATTTTAGGAAAAAATCTTTGATTAACTGCATGTAAAATTCCTGATATCATATAATAATGTGTGAGGTAAAAACATGCAAATAATGGTTAACTTTGACTTTTGTGAAGTATTTCCTCTCTTTGTCTATATTTTAACATTTAAAATGTTTACGGGTCGTTTAAAATTACGTTTTCTCGCACTCTCGAATATTAATTCATGCAACGAAACGAGCGCTTACAACATGTTGATAAAATGTGGATTTTTCTAGGAAACGGATAATCCACACGCAGTTTTGGGATGTATTGCTACAATTTTGGGACTCCTTCAGGTAAATATTTCTTCCCATTTTCTACCATTTTTTGTCATTGATCAATGAAAACTGAACGATCTTTCTTTCTCCAGCCAGTCATGGCTCTTTTCCGTCCAGGACCCGACCATCCCAAAAGGCCGATTTTCAACTGGCTTCATTTAACCGTTGGAAATGTAGCTCAGTTAATTGCAGGTAATCATCCTTTTTCACTCTTTAGAAATGAACATTTCAGTCATGTTTATGGCTGGAACTGTCAATATTTTCCGATATTTACAATTCAGTTATTCGAATCTTGAACGATAATGAAGTATAATTGCATTTCTACAAGTAATGCCGAATAGTCCATTTTCATTAATATTATTAATTCGTGCTAAAAACTGAATTTGAAAATAAAAATAAGGAGTGAAATGCGTTCTTGGCTAAGACAGACATTGAAAGATTTTAACGATGTATTTACAAAAAATAAAGGGTGGGGGGGCTTTTAAGATTGTGAAAGATTAAGAAAATAGCTGCTGAAGTACATTTCTCGGTAAAATGAGGATTGCTTACCGTAGCTTTGGGTGAAGTGACTAAACAGTGAAAATTTTAAGATAATATAAGTCCAAACTTGCATCGACTATGTTAATATCATGCAACCTTTGTCAACAGAACCTCAACTTTGTTCTTTTTTTTTCCTCTCTCTCTCTCTGAGCCTTGGGACTGTTGTGTGGTATGATAATAATTGCAATAAGTCGTTACGTTATAAGCACTTTTTTTGTAGAAAAATTCAGCATTGATTTTCCTGTAATCTACAAAAAGCTTCTCATCGCACAGCAAAACAATTTTCTTGTCTCAGAAAGCTCTCTCTACAAACAGTATGTGTGAAATTTGGAACAGAATTTCAATTTTCTAGATACAATTAGCCCGGAAACATCATAAATTGTTGAGATTATTAAAAAACTGAGTTATCTGAACAGAAAATATATGCCTTCGTGAAAATATGAATTATTATTCTTCAATTTCTGAAGGATTAAATGACATTGAAATAATCTTTTACTGATATTAAAATTAGAAGATTATTATGAGAATCAGGACATTATTAATAATAATTATAATCTATTATTCAAGGTCGATTTTGACCAACTCGCAGCACACCACGTGTACTGTGTTAAGACAACCAGTAAAAGAAGTTAGATTTTGAGTCTTAATCATTATCATTTAATTATCCATAAGTATATCTCTCAATCTTTTGATTTGTGGGAAACCGAGACAATCAATATTAAGTGCAATTTCAGTTATAAGGCAACATTCACGGATACATTGATGAACGAATTTTACAAATATTTGCTAGCCAGCTTTGAAAACACATAGAAATTCAATTCAAACTAGAAATTATTTCCATGTATGAGAACATTCACAGGTGCAAGCAACTCACAGGTGATATATAATATAGGAAGCAGATGGCATTGAAGAAGACAGTGATGAAGACTGATTGAAATTTTAAATTAGCTTTATTCCGTCTCCGGAGGCATGCATGTTTATGTACAAGCAGGATGGATGAGCACACATACAACACAGAACGACAGAAAGAGGAAAAGCCCTTGAATAATTTATCCCTGGTCTGGTATACCATATTTTGATCGGGAAAATATTTCTTTACAGTGTTAAAATACTATTAAGATTCTCATAGGGATTTCTGACGCACGCACTGAAAGAGGCAAGAGAAACGGGGATCTTTTTTAGAAAGCATTTGATTAGGTCAGCAATTTTATCATTTCATTGGCAGCGTGGAAACAGATTCGCCATTTTACTAAGCTTCTCTTGAATTAAGAAGAAAAAGTGAAATTGGATCAGGAAATAAGAGAATATTTTGGAATGGCTTTAATATGGCTAAATTAAGATAAAATTAATTTGGATTTAAATTAATGTTTAAAATATTATTACATAGGTATATAATATAAAGTTTATATGTGCAAATATGTATTATTATTCTATAAAAGGACCTGCACCTTACGAAGTAATGTTTCTTAATTTTCAATTTATTACTTATTGACTAGTATTTTATCTTTCCCCCTCCCCCATTAGTGGTAGCTATTTTCTACGCAAAAAAATTGGAAACCTCTGGATTAGGTGATTACTTCTATGCTGTCATGGCTGTATTTGTCATAGTCTACCTGTTGTTCCACCTCTTCTTACAAGTACATACATGGACTTCTGAAAGAAAAAGTAAGTCGAACCCACTATCTAATATAAAAGCTCAAAGAATATAAAATTCATGAATTTTAATTTTTCGAAATGACCTTCCAGCCCTCAAAAATTATTATAAAATTAACATAGAAACAAAGGATTTAAAGTTTTGGGGGTGAAAATATACTGTTTGAAAATATACCAAGACTATTTTTAGCTTTATAACATCTAAAAAAATGAATTAATAAATTAATTGCTGTTATTTTCACGAAAATTTTTTTAACCTAAATATTGGGATTTCTGACGTTTTTTAAACATCAGATTTCTAATCTTAAAATTTCTCAGTTTTGATTTGATTTCTACTTTGCAAAATATTGCATTCTGAATAACTTTTGTTTTACCCTAGAAAACAACGAGGTAAAGATGCTCGATCTGGCCAGCAGAGGAGGCAATATTGCCCAAACAGGTGTTCCCGAGAAAAATCTTGTGGTAAGAAACTTTCGCATCTGTTTTTTGACCATCTTTCAAATGTGACTTATTCCGTTTCCTGAAGAGCAATAATATGCGCAAAAAGAAGTCAAATATTTATTCCAAACAATGAAAAGTTAAGAGAGAATTAATTCATTATTCATATGCAAAAAAAAAGTTGTATTATTCAAGCTATTTCAAGTTAATTTGGTATTTCAAATGTTATTCTAAAACTGTTAAATTTCTTCGGATTAAAATTTTGAAATGCTGACTTATTAAGAACACTGTTTTGAAATTTGCTATGAGTGCTAAAATTTACTTTACACCATGAAGAAAAGGATAGTTTCAATCTAATTACGAGATCAAGAAGAGAAGAAAGCAAATTGCTCTTCCCATCAGACAATCGGAATGAACTAGGGCTTGTATCTTTCTCCAAACAAATTTTACTAAAATACTATAAATGAGCTAGAGTTTTGAAAATTTCTTTTAAAAGCGTTTACCTTCATCACCAACCAAAATTTTCAACATCTCGAAAATTCAATAAATTTTGTTATGGGCAACTAAATATTCTTCGATGTCCTTTTGATTCTTCATTTATACATTAAAGTAAGCCATAATAATAGTCTAAAATTTTTGACTAGCAGCCCCCTTTTCCCCCTACCCAATTTTATTTTTTATTTATTTATTTTTGCTGCATGGGGTATTTATTTGAAGTAATCATTTCTAACATTTATCATAACTTCTTATAATATAATCCTTAATTAATATGTTGAATAATAATAAATAAAAACATTTTACTAAATTGCTTCATTAGGTTAATAAATACTTTTCAAACTATTGATTACTAGAATTGAAGGATAGAGTTATCTAGATTTTTAAGATCTCTATTCGGATTTAGAATTAAATGAGAATTTCTTTACCACTGAACCAAGGGGAAAATCTATTTCGAGTCTTATTGTTTTACTATTAAATTGAGATAAATTGAAATATATTAATTTTAATTGAAATGAATTGATTCAACTACATTATTTTTGATGTTTAGCACCTGACTGGTAATCAAAGACGCCGCACAACTGAAAAGATTCTTGTTTGTTTTTCAGAACCAAGCCCTTCGACAAATATTTCTGGGAATCTATGTCATCTTCGTGGTTGCGATTCTCATAGCCCTGTATGCAATGATTGGCGCTGCTTAAATCTTCCGTCCTATTTAAACAAGCGAAGAAATTCGGAAGCACGAGCATCGCACCTGAAAATGCTTGCTTTTACTGAAATATCATTATTCTCTGATATAAACACGCTGAAAATATTCTTAGTGTTAATTACGATCAAAATAATTCTATTATTTTTTCATTCAAATGAATAATGGAAAATCTCAGTATTTAATTACTTATTGAACTGTTTAATTTTATGAAGCCTTTTTATGCTGCATCATTTCATCTTTAGCTGTATTTATTGAAGTTCATGTACTATGTGTCAATTCACACCAATTTTTGATGGCGTCTGATAGCACTTTTAAAACCACATCGATTTTATTACTGAAGATGCCTCTCAAAAATTGTAATTTTTCTTCTGTTAGTTGTTTAATTCATCTTTGAATAGATTATAGTTACATAACTGTTCTGTATTAAAAAAGTTTTAAATAAACTGTAAATTGTAATATGATCGCTTTTCCTATTATATCCAATTTGAAGTTCTAAACTTTTTGTTGCAAGTCAGTAATAATTTTTTAAAGCAATTTAGAATAACTTAGAGTTGAAACGCGTTGTTTTAATTTAAATCAACTTCATTTGTTAAATGATTCATAAAGTAACTTAAGTTGAAAAAGTTAACTAATTCCACATCATCTCACTCCTATAAAAACTTCGAATACAGATTGAATCTCACTTGGATTTACAAGTAAACTGTTTAGAATATTTTTCAATTTTTCTTCAACCAAATTATACATGATTAACTTCTTTGGAAAGAAAGAATTTTCTACTCAAGATACAGTATACATTTACAGCAATATACTGGATAATGTCATTGTTCGAGATACAAAAATTAAATCGTCCTCAACAACTATTAACTCCTTTTAATGACTCCTATGATGGTAATTGTCTATTGGAAGTTCTAGAAGAAATTCTTTTTTTCCCCCTTATTTTTATGAGACATGGATGCTGCTACAAATGCAGATCAAAATATCTATTCATCTTAAATTATTTTTAAGGTAAAAACGACTACAAAAATGTGCAATTTAACACCCACATCATTCAATCAACTATTTACACTTTAGTTTATGTATAATCCATCTCTAAAATTTCGATTTGCCTAAGCACTGAGGTTCAAAGTATTAATTGCAAAATATATCTTTCAATCAAATTGCTTGCTGAAAATTACAAGTGGGTGAAGGTTTTTGCCTAATAATATTGCCATGGAATTGAAATCTACTGCATTCCTGACCCTCTCAAATACTGTAACATTAATTTCATGGCAATGATGCTTTTCTAAATAGAAGAGTTATTCGTCAAAATATGTTATAAACAGATAAGTTATATCGCCAAAAAAGCATCTTTTCCGCTCTTGAAGTCGAAACTACTAAGAAACGATTACTGTCCAATTCTTCGTATAATTTTCCTCTCATGAACCTGGAAAAAATGCGATAACAAGTGAAATCAACATTATATTGGAAAGAAGAAAAGCGCCTACACTTAACATTCGGCAAGGAAGAGAAAATTGCTATTCCTCGGATAAACTTAGGGTTTTTCTAGAAAGTGGTTCTGAAATGAATTTCGGAAAAGACTTTCGTCGATTAAAAAAAAATTTTTTTTTTACTCTCCTTTCTAGAAATATTTTTCACGTTCTTTTTGAAATGCTTCCTTATTTATGTAAAGGATTCTTTCGTGCTCCTTAACGCTCTGACTTCCAAATTCCTATTTATAAGAAAAATAACATTTAACTTCCTAGATTAAAACCGAACGTATTCTGTCTTCCCAAGCTTTTTTTTTTTTATTTAAACAAACTTCTGAACAATTTTCAACCAACATAAAAACATCTTGATTTTTGAAGTATTGAAAGGACTTCAAAAGGTTTTTAAAAAAATTTCACAGATTTTTAAACATTACATAACCTCTTTCTTTCTTCAGAATTAAATTTTACTTTACAGGTTATCTGAGTTTTAGAGTTTTTGCCTTAAATCAAATTTAAAGTAATCTATGCTTAAATTTAGGTGAGTTACGAACCATTTTTGTATTCATTATAAAAAAAGACGACTAACATGAAACATTCATAAGTTAAAGCGTATTTCAGGATATGAAATAGATGCCCTCATACATATTTACCTTGGACATTTTTTAGCATATTCGAAACACAGAACTAATGTGTACGAATCGATAATTTTCGTTAAATTTAACTAGGCATTAACTAAGCTAGATTGAGATATAGTTGTCTTGAAGTAGTAGCAACACTTGCCAAAAAGTTCAGTTCCAAATGTGTGTAAAAATATATTCCAAAATGTGTTCCAAATATTTGATGCTTAGCTCAGCGCTATCTCAATTCTAGATTAATTCACAATAATTCTGTACGCCTCATTTAACGTGTTCTTCTGTACGTGATTTTTAATCTTGTATACAAAGTAGAAGGTATTGTAGATTCGAATTGTAAAAATTTGTACTCGTAATTTTGACGAATCTCTGTATCAAGCCTAGCTGAATTCGAAAAAGATTTTTTAAAATTATGTCTGTCTATGAATACGGCAGCTCAGAAACGCTTTGAGGTAGATGATGAAATTTGCAAAACTGGTCATAGGTACCAAGACCATATACCAGTCTATCAAATTTTGAACGAAATCCATTTATAGGAAGTCTATTTGTCTGGCTTACGTTTCAAGTCACTTGTCGAAAGGTTTGTAATACTGGTTTAACATCGAGAATATAGATTATCAAATTTTGAAAACAAATCTATCAAAAGGCTGGTCACCTGAACTTTCATATACACGACTTAGGTGATTAAAATTCAGTGGGTTTTTTTGTGATAACTGTAGTTTCGTGTCAAATTTTGGTTTCAATGCGTACGGGAAAAAGGGTCCAAAATACAAGTTCGAACAACATGTACAATAAAAATATTACGAAATATAAGTAATTGGCATAAATATTTGTTCTTTAATGTAATGCAAGGCATTCAAAGCCCACAATTTTATGTAGGGGAGGGAGTAAGACTTTAATCGAAGAGTATACAAGAAAACTTCATGGAGATCACCCCCGCTGGTTGTTTTGGATATTTCGCAAAGCTGATTCGTACTTGTTTTCTGAAATAATGAAACAGTTAAATACGCATGTATTTAGAAATGAAATATGTTTCTGGTCATCTGTTAGATGAAGTTGAAAGAGTATAATAATTTTATTTGAGATAGATTGATTCAGTCTTTCCGCTTGACATCATCATTAGCTTGGAAGATAAAGCTAAAATCCCCGAGTATTTACTAACTTTTAATATGTAACAGCAGTTCTTATTTTTAGCCCCTTTTTTTTTATCATTTGAGATACCACAACTGCTCGCCATTTGTATCAGCAGTTTGTAAGTATCGATGCCATATAAAGAACCAAGAGTATGTAATATCCAAGCATAGCTTTAAAAAATTCTCAACGCAAGCGGGAGGATGGGTTTTCAAAAGAGTCATGTATATGTGCTAATACTATCTTTTAGCAGAGTTAAAGTAGCTGTTAGTTCCATTACTCCTGACAAATTGATTAAAAGATGGGAATGAATGTTCAGACTTCACCCTTACAAAAACATTTTATGTAAAACTAAGTTTTACTCATTCCATCCGCGGATCATTATTTAAGTGAAAGTGAAGCGGGCCATGATCAAAAAATGGTTATTAAACCATTAAATAATATATATACACTCTTCATGGAAATATCAATTGAATTTCTTCCCATCTTTTACCAGGACGTCTAATCAGAACTAATGAAAACTCAGGGGAAATACGTTATATGAAAAATAGAAGTTGAAAAGTAAATATTTTTTGAAATTGGGTTGTCGTTAAAAGTGAGAACAAAAACTATAATGCTGTGTTAAAAGATTCTAAGATTACTTCCATTAAGCACATTCGTAATATCGAATAACTCTTCATTTGTTGCACTTCAGACCTTTACTATAGTTCTCAAATGATCACGATTGAAAGACAAATACATCCTCTATAGGCGAGTATAAGAGTTGATAACCTTGGTTAAGAATTAGACTAGGTATAGGAGTAGTAGCAGTATGCCATTAAGATGTTCTCAATTTAGCAGAACAGTCACCAATGCTGAGAAAATAACAATGAATCGAGCTTTCGGATTAGTTAATAAATAGTGAATTTTTCGGGTTGGTGAACGAAGAAGCAAGCATATCAACCACAGCGAGAAAAGTTCGAACGATCATATAACTAATTTCAAACCAAATATACAGTTTAAAGAAAGAGTGTGAATTAATAGTAGGAATTAAAAAAAATTATATTCGTTTACAAATCTTGTTCAAATTTTCAATACTTAATAAAATACTTTTTATTCATCCACTCAAATTCAAATACACTTTTTTTTAAACTTGAATTACACTTGATGTTCATACAGTTTTTTTTTTTCAAATATTAAATTTTAATACTTTAAATAGTTTTAGCAATTTGAAATCAACAGGGTAGTATGCAAGGATTTCACGAAGAAGTGAAGAATGCGAGTCCAATTCTTACGAAAATCTCTTTTTATTAAATAATTATCAAAAAAATTAACTAAAATAAAAATTTACTTTGTTGACCAAAGTAGGAACTGATTTAATTTTTTATATTACTTGTTTATTGATCATTCTCATTCTTATATAAGAATTTTGTTTGCTTTTTAAATCAATAAAAATTTATGTAGAATCAGGCGATAACAACCTAATAGAGATGAATATGGTATTGTCAGCTGTAAAGCTACATGGTTAATTTGCTATTAACAAACTATGACGAAAGTTAATTTTCTCGGAAATGGCTCGTACTACGTCTTAACATTTTAATGAAACAGAAACGTAATGCCACACATATACGAATGATTCATTAATTGAATATATTAATATAGATGTATTATGTGACAATTTCTGCATGCATCCCCTTTCACTGATTCAACATCAGCAAAAAAATTTAATACCATGAAAAGTGAGAGAAAAGAATATAGCAATTAATTCTCTTTGTCAGAAAGGAACTATCAATTGATTTATGTTAGTTCCAATAATCTCTTCCTATGGGGCAGGGTTTTGAATTATTTTATTTTGCTCTATTAGGACAAGTGCTCCGCCAGCCTAATGACGATATAGAAGTATGCTGTGTTTTGTATACATTGTATTATTATAATTACTACAGATTAAGGTTCAATATTGATTTATTTACGTAATTAGCCTAGATACACGAAATATACCAGTTGTAGAATTAAGGGTTCATACTGTAAACTCGTCTATCAAAATTTTTATAATCATTAAATGCTTGCAGTCACGTGGACATGCAAGAATCATTATGCGATTCATTTTATAATGCAGATGTTTCGAAATGAGCAATATAATCCTAAGACTGTCAATGCAAATGTTACAAATCTGCTTACATATGTAACAACTTTTTATCTTAAAAATGCCATCTGTTGCAAAAGAACAGCATTAAAGAATTACCTACCTGAGGATTACATTACCCACAATATAACTGACCAACATGCATATTACATGCAAAGAAATTCAATGTAACAAGCTGATTCTGGTCTGACAATGCAATATTTTTCATCGAAAGGAAACTGACAAAGACATGAATAGTAATGTATATCGTTTAATGAAGAATTAATTATCTAAATGGAAATATCGACATCGAAATAAAAGATAATAAAAGCAATATATATATACACACACACACACACACATTTTGTTTCTCAAAAATATCTCATTAAAACTACATTTTACGTATTCGAAGTCTATTTTTTCTTAAATAAACATCATAATACACATTATGAAGCAGAAATATTAGTTTGTACCTGTAATTTTCACAAATTAATACATATCACTGTCAGAATCTCACAATCAATCATATATTTAGAAGTAAAATGAGACATAATAGTTAATTTTAAAATTTAAAATCTAGAAAAAAGACAAAACTTAACACATAACAGATTAATAACAATTTTTTAAACAATTTAATTCATTAAAAATGAATAAAACACAACAAATAAAATCAACTATGATATATGAAAACCATGCAATTCACAATAATTATATATTAGCCTCATTCAAAACTATAGTTTTGAGTATTATGAATTTCAAAAAATTTCTTTTCCTACTAATGAACATTATTATCTGATTTCGAATTATCGGATATCTTTTCATTATCAGATTCTTGTATTTCTAATGGGTACACTTTTTCTAACAGTAAGCATTCAATTTGATTATCATCTAAAGTATCAGTTGTATCAGTACTAGCTAAACTTTCTGAATCGGACATTTCTTCACGGTGAATTCTTAATGCACTAAAATCTGGTGACAAAAATTTGCAATCTGGAATTTCTTCACCATTCAATGATACATCATCTAATCCATTTGATTTAGTTTCATCGAGTATGCTTCTATTTGCTGTGCTTAACTGTTCCAAGTGATCAGGTGCAGGACTGGAACAACTAGATGGCTGACTAACTTGTTTCTTATCTAAAATACCGTTCATTTTATTTAGCTTTATTTCAGATTTTTCAGAAGGAACAGATACTTTTTCGGTTTGGTCTTTGGAAACTTCTTGAGATTCTTTTACAGATGCAGGATAAACAGACACTTTCTAAAAAAGATAAATGCATAAAAATCTTTAGAACTGGTCCATTAAAATGTACAGTTATGAGAATTATTTTTATTGACGTGAAGAGGACACTTTATAAAAATCATGGTCGTGATTATTAACTAGATTAGTATTCAGCCTTTGAAAAAAGTTAACACTTTCAAAAAAATTTGGATTAAAATATTAAATTATACTTTGTTACCAAGGAAGCACAGAATATATAACTGAGTATTTGTAAGTTAATTCTATAGTAATTTTCTATTAGAATAATAAAATAATTTTTCCTCAGAATTCAGCCACCATACGGGAATTCAAGCCAAATATTTATACTGTAGTCAACTTTCAACTTTTGAAGCATATGCTGATTCATCTTAATATTTCTTGACAATACTTACAGACTCTCTCCAAACAGTGGGAGAAAAACATATATCGGGATCTTTTGTTTAGATTATAAACCTTTCTGACTAATCAGCAAAACTCAACATGTCTGCAAATCAATTCAAGGATTCAAACTATAAATGATCTCGGAAGAAATAATTTACGTAGGTTTTCAAAGGAAAAATGTAGAATCCAAGATTGCTACTATGATTTAAAATAAGATCCGATTTCAAAAGAAATGTTTTTAGTGTATATTATACTTCTAGACTTCAGATATGACTACAGTTCAATATGCAAAGTTTATTCAATTTCTTCTGAATTTTTAGATGAATACGATCAAACGATAAAAAAGAAGTAGAATTCCTTACAAAACATGTATAAAATTTGATATGCAAATTAGCATAACTGCTGTCATTTATCTTCACTTAACAGGTGATCATAAACAGATTTTAAAATTGTCCATATTTTTTTTTCATGCAAACACCCTTTATTTCGGTATAATATATCAACATTTATTGCAAGAATTAAGATGTAACATTGGGTGGTTAAAATGTTGAAAGGAAATTTATGAATAGTTGAAAGCAAGTCCACCTGCAATTCAAATAATTATAGCTGCGTTTTTAGGAATAGAACTAGTTTCTGGAAGATTAAAATGCTGTAAGCGTCAATTACAGCATTTGAATTAAGTGGAAGTACAATACCACTACTCCCTATATTCTCAATATCAATATATAAATTAAACCAGCACATTTTTCAGGCTTAAATCCATTAGAATATTTTTGGGATACTGATGTACTCAATTCATTACCTGTCATCCTTCAAGGACTTGATACAATGATGTTTGGTGCCAAATCTTTATAGATATTAGAAGCAATCAATTTTCATAATGAAGCCGAATTCATAACAGCTCACACAAAATAAAAACATACCTCCAAAATAGAAAATAAGCCCTTTGTAGTAGTTTTCTAATCTAATATGTGAAATACTCAGTTCTTCCTATGTTCTATTAATCCCAATAAATAGGAAATTCACAATTACAATTTTTATCGCATTTCTTTCTTTTTTAGAATTCTATAGAAACATTTTTTCAAAATTTACAAACCTGAGAATTGTCCCCAATGCAACTTGCAGCAATAATACCAGGCTTTGGTGTTATTTTAGATGGAAGGCTCTTGTACACATCTTCAATGTTTAAATTTTCCACAGATATATTCTAAATATAATACAGAAATACATTTTAATTCTTTTCACCAGAAGAGTAAGTATAGATTTTCAAAAATTATATTGTATAAAAGCAAAAAGAAACAAAGAACTCGCATTGTTTTGCATATATAAATGCATTGAGTTTCATGAATTATCTCAATACTAGTAGTAAATTAAAGATTTTTTTAAACTTTAAAATGATGCTGAGCTGATTTTTTGCAGAAACTGCAATATCAATAGGTAACATACAAGTATATTGAGTAATCGAATACAAATAAGTATAACAAGAGAAATTCCACAAAGAAGTATTTTTTCTTTAATTCAACATAAACTATAAAACCTTTTATTCACTAATTTCACCATATTAAACATGCATATTATACTAATATATATTATAACATTGCTCTAAAATATTTAATATGTGATGTTCCTTATAGATAACAGAAATATTTTTGACTTTTCCTTTTTATGTATAAAAGTCTGTATGGTTATCTTTTACAGGATGAAGTATGATCACACTTCTAAGAAAGTGTTTTTATAAGTCAAGTAGAATTTTTAAAATACAATATGTACCAATATGTACAATATGTATGGGTAAAATATTTCATGTTAACAGAGTTTTTGTTTTTTCAAAGGTAGTGATTTGAAATCAAAAAGTTAAATGAAATTTGATTTCATATTAGCTTTGCATCCATAATCAGATATTTAAAAATAAGGCTAAGTGAAAAAACAATGTTACTTTAATTAATTAGGTTAAAATTGTGTTTTTGAGAAAGTTCATCCCAGACATGTAATTGGTCAATTCTTTTTATGCTATTTTTTTAAAATGCGAAATTGTTCTTCATGAATGTTTGACAAATGAAGTGTTTCATAATTTTAAAAAATAACATGGTTGGATGCAAATAATTAATTTTAATCTACATCATTCATTCACTTTTCAATGTAAATATATCTGGTTTAACAAAATTATTCCTGAAGATGCTGAATTATAAGCTTAGCTTCTCCCTCATTCAACCATCTAACTTTTGACAAATAATACAAAAAAAAAATTTTAAAAACTTCTCAAAATGCCACACTAAACAACACAGAATTCCATAAATAAAACATATTCGTTCAAGTGAAATATTATTTTAGACAAAGAGTTTGATAGATATCATCATATAAACTATTAGTCAAAAGTATTGCAAGTTTGAGAAATTTTACATTTTTTCGAGAATAACCCCCCCCCCAAATTAATATTTTTTCATGTCAATGTGTTAAATTTGTCTGCAGACAAGATATAATTAAGCTATCGAACTAAAAAAATTATTTAATTAAAAAAATAATGAAATAAAAACAAAATGTACATGTTATCAGTATTGGAATCCATTTTAGTTACCAGGAATAAAATGTAGTAAAGAAACAATCTCAAGTTCGTTTGATCAGAAAAAATAAATAAATTCAAGTTAACTGAAAAGCATTTAATATTTGGTTGGACCACACCTCTGGCTTCGATCACAGCAGCTACTCCGTTAGACATGGAATCCACAAGGGTTTGCAACACTTTTTCAGTATTTCATGGTGCCAAACTTTAAATAGTTTCCTAAAATTCTCGTTTTGTTTTGGGAGAATACTCCGTTATTTTATTTCCGATTATGTTCCATTAATTCTAGACGGGGTTTTAATCTGGCGAGTGTCCTGGCAATGCGATTACATTAATACCCTTCTTGTATACAACCGACCACCCCGCCACCACTGAACGTAGCAGTATCGACATGATTTGTTGTGGTCGACTTACATTAATACCCTCTCTTGCAAATGCAGCCTTAACTTAAAATAACGAATGTTTCGATATAGAGGTCAGAATTGTAATGAAATAAAATTTAAAATTAATTATAAAGTCCATTTTACCTGACACGAGCACTACGAAGCGATTGGTCACTCAGAACATCAACATACTTGTCACCATTCATAGTTCCCTGTACAAAATGAAGTTGTCCAATTGACAGATTTAACATGCAATCCCATACCATTACATTTTTTAGGTGTTTTGATGTACGAATCAGACTTTCTGGTCATATGCTCTTTTTTGCTTTACTTCAAACTTGGACAGGCTTGTCAGACATTAAAGAAATACAATTTTCGTCGATGAATATAACTTCTCCATTCCGAAATACTCCAATTTTTGTGCACTTTGGCCCACTCCAATCCTTTTTTTTCGCATTGCTTTGGTCAGCACTGCATTTTTGACCAGATACTTGCGTCTTCTATACAGCTTCACAGATCCTCCTGAGAACTATTCTGGAACTAGCAATGACAGACATGGAACTCATTCAATTCTTTTGCAAGTGTTGCAGAACTGACATACTTATTTTTAAGGCATAATCGTGTCAATGTAGCATCAGAACATTCAGAAGATAACCTGGGACAATAATTTCTATACTTTTTATCTACAATTCCTTCGGTTTTGAATCTATTTATGAGACGTGAAACGGGATTGCTCTGCAATGAATCGACTAACATTTGAAATGCATTCTTGATGCATTAAAATAATAGTCTGGCACTTCTCACGAGTTAATTCACAAAATTAAAAAAGAAACAGTTTAAAGTGAAAAGTAATGCACACCGAAGACATTTCGACCGCGCAACGAACGAAAGGAAATCTTTCGCGGTCGGGGATAACTACCGGGATAATGCAATCGTTGCAGACGACTACTTCACAATGCTAGATGCAATACCTTGAAACTTCTCCAGCACATATATATCAAAAAATGTCACCTTAAATGAAAAAAATACTACTTTTTGGAGAGGCTTATTCTTGAAAAAAAAAAAAAGAACGTACAACTTTAGCTTTTGACTACAGATTGTGTAGATTGCTATTTTTTTTTTCTTCCTCTTTTTTTTTTGTCTAATGATATTTAGTAAAAAAATGGTTAGATGAAAAAATTCAATCTCTGAATTCATTTATGATAACTGAACAAATTAAATTTATTTTAGAATAGGTCATATGTTTAATGCATCGTTCATGAGCAATAGAAGTTTTAACTAGCGTCGATTCCAACATCATAAAATCTTTCAGGCAGCAGCAATACTTATACCTTAATCCATCATTTAATTATGTATTTCCAAACCAACATTCTTTAAAACATGCAAATCAGCAGACATTCAAACATTTAAATTCAAAACTTTTTGGTAGTTGTGGGGGAGGGCTTTGGATCTCAAAAGTGAGGTGTATGTTTCATGTTCAAATTTCAATAGTTCAATATTTCATGTGAATTTTGTGGATATTTAAAATGTATTGTATTGTTCTACTCCTATCTCAAAACGTCGTTTTTCGAGCTGTGCCACTATTAATGACAGTCTGTTAATGAATGTTTAGACAGTTGTTTTAAAACAAATTAATAATGAAATTACTTTACTTTAATCAGTTTATTCTAGCAAAATTTCCACAGCTAAGCATATCGAAATAAATTAGCTATAAGTGCTGTAATTGATTAAATTTATAATTATTAAAAATTATTGATAAAAAATTTATAATGTTTCAAAACAGTCTGCTTATATATATATAAATTATTAGATACGATATGGAAGCACGTTTTGAAAAAAAAAATCTCAGTACTCAGTTCCATTCATCACCAATGGCCCATCAAGTTAAAAAAAAATCTAAGGGGAATAATATGGCAGCAATCTTATTTCACACGCATGAGTTTATCCTCTAGTCTATCTATACCTTATAAATAAAATAAGTCTGGACTACGCCATTTTTAAACTTTGCAAAACCATCTCTTCTTGTCTTTATTAACTTGCAGCCTACTTTATTGTTAATTAATTACTTGAAGTACTTGTCAAATACAACCACAAAACGTGCTCTTCCCCTCAACAAGTCTGAAGATCGGACCGATAGACTAAGTAAAGATTTAATAATATTTATTATGAATAAATACAGATAAGGAGATATGAAATGTAGACAACTGAATGCTTTTTTTATAATGACAATCACATGATGAATGAACATCAAAAGATCACATGGTTTGAATTAAGTATTCCCAATTTAAAGATAATCGAATTCCATCATTATATTTAGCGTGAATTTGACTGTAGGTAGAGCCAATAAGAATATTATATTTAACACTTCTTCCTGATTCTCTTTATATGCACTGCTTGACAATTGCTGAGAAACAGTTATGTTGATGATGTTGTTACCCATTGCATTTTACAAACCCGCCGACTAAGAGTTGTCAGCGATTTATGCCTGAATTAGCATTCCTTGTTTTTTCAGTAGGGCCAACTATGGCCAAGAGTAGGACTTAGCTATTTCATGCTTCACATTCGCTTGCACAACCCCTTTTTACAGGGGCGCACATTCACACTACTCACAGATAGAACACAGAATAACCATATCCGAACCGGTAATCGAATCCGGTGAGGCCCAGATCACGGGGAAGACACGCTATGCCAGGACGCCAGCAACAGTTGTTTTTCGGAATAATTAAGTATAGACAGTGATTGATGAAATAAAAATTAAGTATGTATTTAGTAGGGAGGATGTGCATTTATTATAGAGAAAAATGGTGCAGATACCGACGTATCGAAGAATTAGAAACTTAAAAATGGAAAAAATGCCCCTTGAATGAATGCCAAACAGCCCCACAAAAATTGATCTTCAGATCATAATGATGCAGACATGAGTAGCTTAATGACCATGGACACTATTACACATTTTGCTTATGTTCTCCATGCTCTCCATTTAACTATCAAGTTCTTGGGGGTATTGTCCGACGGCTCTCTCAAGACGATATTGAGCTCTTGCACTGTTCGGGACGGGATGATTCTTTGTGACACACATCTGTCAAGAGCATTTCAGGCATGTTAAATGGGATTTAAGTCGGAAGAGTAAGCAGTCCATTGCATGGGGACAATTTTTTCACTTTGCAGTATGTCCGATACCTCAACGCTTCTGTCTTGCCGCGCATTATCGTCCATAAACAAAATGCCAGAACCTACAGTACCGCAAAAGAGTTTAACAAGATCCAGAATAACTTCTCCGCATTAACGTTGCGATGTAACGCTCTTTCGCAAAAAGATGTGAAGCGGTGTTCTGCCATTGTGCATGATGCCTGCCCACACTAACACGCCTGGGAGGTACCGATCACGTTAGCTAACTGTTGTGCATAAAGTGTTTTAAGCTCTGTCCGCAGTAATTGGTGGCCAGAACCACTTGTTACACTGATACGGGATTCGTCTGAGAACACCACTTTAGACCAATTTTAGATATCCCAACCAACATGTTCCTTAAGCCAGCGTAATCTCTCACGACGATGACTGAACGGGACTGAGCGGGATGCATTGAACAGGCTTCCATGCATACAAACCAACTTGATTTAATCGCCATGAGATGGTTCTTGTGGAAACAAGCGTAACGGGGTGTTGCAAGGTTTGCAGCTATCTTGCCAAGAGTTAAAATTGTTTCTTTTTGCCACGATGGCTAAATAGCGATCCCCTAACGGTGTGGTGTTCGTACAATGACCCCCGGTATGCTTTTGCAAAGAATCTCCAGCTTCAGCGACCTTCTTTACTCGCAAGATGACACTCTTTGATACACCCATTGAGCAGTTACAATGGGGGCACTTTGACCTGCTTCCAGGCGTCCAACTGCTTGTCCACGATCGTAGTCACTCAGATGATGTTTTGCTGACATTTTGCTCGGGCTGCGGTGGCCTGGTGGTAAGGTCTCGGCTTCGGAACCGGAGGGTTTCAGGTTCGAGACTCGATTCCACCGAAGAACCGTCGTGTGAGGGGGTCTCTTGCACGTTAAATCTGTCAGACCAAACGTCCACCCGCTGATGTGGTGTGGAGAGGGGGGTGTCAGTTCAGGTGTCGTCCTCGTCATCTGACCGTGGTTCACAATTACGAGGTCCGTCCCAAAATAGCCCTCGTGTTGCTTTAAACGGGACGTTAATATAACGAAATGAAACTGACATTTTGCTCCTAATTAATGCAAGAATCAAACATAATTTCAGAGAAAAAACTTTTATCACATCTTGCACTACTTTGGGTCAAACATCAAGCTGCATGAATTTTCGTATGAAACATCAGCTTGTATGCAATGTCTTCTATACAGATAACGAGTCCAGGTCTACCACGCCCTCTAAACTTGGATTTGCTTTTATTGGTCAGCTGTCTGAGATGCAATTTTGCATAAATCACTTGTTCCTTGGCAATTGTCAAGCAGTGTAAATAAAAAGTACATGATATCTTAGTCTTTTTAATGTGAGGAAACGGTACAATAACATTTTTATATTCATTCAAATATATCAAAATCATTTCCCCACATCGACGTATAGATACATCGATGACAATATTATTAATAAAAAAATATTCATTAGTCTTTAAATGGAGTCATTTAAAATGTAAAATTAAACTTTTAAAAAAATTTCTGAATCCAAATTTTTTTATACTAACATTCACTTTGTTATATGGATTAAGTAAGAGCTCCCTATAAATCGAATGTATTCTTCAACAATGAATAAATCTTTTATAAACACAAAGAATGCAAGTGCAAAAGCAAAATATCTTATAAACCCATTTAGTATGCAGTATTATATTTCTTAAAAGTGTAAATTGTTTATAACAAAGGTATTTATTACTTACATTAGATGATATATCACTACTTTTCAAATTATGATATGGTAATTTCATGCCATCACATGAAAGAAGGGAAGATTCAGCACCTTCAATTTGCTTTCCTTCAACATAAAGTCTACTATCTACAGACTTCCGTTTTTGATGAATTTCATCACTTATTTCTTCCAGATTATGCAATGCATCTGCATAACTCATCTTCATTTTTAAAATTTTTTCTTCTAGATGATGAACTTTTTTCCTCTGTTCCTAAGTAAAGTAAAAGAATGGATAAAATGAAACATCCTTATTGAAAAACAGTACTACCAACATATAATAACACTTGAACGGATGAAATGCAACTTAAAACTAAATACTGAATCAAAAATAACTTCATATAAAAAAACAATATACACAATACTTAAAAAGGATATTTTAAAACTTAACATGATTTTTTAATACTATCAAACACCAAACGAGCGATAATTACATTAAAAATATCCACAAATCTGTTCTTATTTTGAATTTCGCTGAATCATTTGTTTTCAGTTTACAGCCAATGTTCAAGTTTGAAAAGAAATCCAGCATGACAAGTCTTTTACAAGCTATAAAAATATCATCAAATATCTAAAAAAAGAAAATCTCATAAAGGCGATGACTAACACTATTAATTTTCATCCAGATGGGACAGAATGAAAATGTTTACTCTAATGATATGATAGTACTCAGAACAGCAGTAAATCAATAATGTGTGTTTTATCATATTTTTAAAGCTGAAATACCACAAAAATGAACAGCATTAGTATATAATTTTTTTATATTTCTACCTCATTTTGAAAGTCATTTTATGCATTAAATTATTTCCCGTTTCAAAAATTATATTGTGAACCAAATTATTTGTAATATATATATATATATTGGAGGGGGGGGTATCTCATACAAAACTAAGCATGAATTACTTTTGCTGCTCTTTAATGATATTAAATCCTTTCTCACAAAAATATGTTTTTTTAAAAAAGTATTTTAAGTTGTTTATCTGATTTATTTAATGAAACACGGTCCTGTGAACTAAATTAAACTTATTACAGTTGACTAAGTTTAACTGACATGAAGAAGCAATTTATTTCAAATCTCCCAGTTTAAATTTAAAGACTGTTGATTAATCTACATTTTTCGATGTAAATTACTTACAACGAAAAATTATTATCGACTAATAAATATTTTATAACACTTAAGTATCTGTCACCTAACGCATTCATCTGTGTTCTATGTTATCCAGAAAAGCGTTTTTGTGTTAAATAATGATCAAATGCCATAATTTCATTATTTTTCATATTATATCGTTTTATAAATAAATCAGAGTAAACGCAATAAGAATGTATACAAAATATAATGTAAAATGAGATATTAAATTTCAAAACATTTTTGTCCTTCATTATTTGTACAATGTGTTCTATTATAATACACTTGTAGTGGTATCTTAATAAACTACTAACAGCCACTAGACACTAGTGATGACTTTTGTCGAATGGTTATGTTACGCGACTATGAACCAAAAGGTCCCAAGTTCGATTCTCACTCCAATCGAAATAACTATATTGGTGACCTCGGACGATGAACCTTCAACAGTCAAACAGTTGTCGAGGCGCCATCTACCCGCAACCAACACAAAATCAACAAACTCTCTCATAGCAACCAAAAAGTCGTCAGACTTAGTTGACGTAGGAACAACTCACACGCTTGCCATAACCCTTGGCGCCATAAATAGTTCATCTCCCCTCAAACTCACTGTTGGGGAGGAGTGTTGTAGTAATATTTTAATAAGTTAGTAACAGATACTAGACAGTAGTGATCACTTTTGTCGAATGATTACGTCACGTGACTACGAACTAAAAGGTTCCAAGTTTGCTTCTCACTCCAATCCAATCCACTACATACTGCATTATAAAAATGTTGGAAGCTACTAAGATCAAAATATACTTTAATGTGAAGTCACGACATAGCGATTATTATGCAATATAATGAAAAATATAATCCGGTGAATTGAAAAGAAATATAGCAAATAATTTTGAAGTAGAATAGGCAGAAAAAAATGTTTTTTTCTTTTCAACTGCTGTTCAATAAATTAATCAAATTTGATTGTTATAAAAATTTACATATTAGAGTGCATTATTTATTGCCAGTTGTAAATTTACAGAAATAGTCAAAGAGAGCCGTTAGCCACACAATCAGTTTTGGTTTGATGACAGAAAAAAAACCATAATTTAGTTGGAAAAGATACTAACTAAACATATTTTTATTTGCCAATTATTGATTTTTAAAGTTGCTTAATACTTTTGAAATACTATTTTGTATGTCAAAAAGCCATAGCACAATGAATGAGTAATAAAAGAAAATTTGAATTATAACATCGCATTCACTGAAATATTTGATTGAACAAAACAATTGTTAAATATATTAACTTCAAAGCAACATGATGACCCTATTTATAACTTAATGCTCCAGCGATAGTTAATCCACAAAATGTGAAAGATTTGCAGAATACTTTGGCTTTCAGACTTGTCAGAACTCTAAATCAGCAATTAATGTGTGTACGGTCATTTATTCA
The DNA here is from genome assembly GCA_026543055.1 of Argiope trifasciata. Lineage (NCBI taxonomy): Eukaryota > Metazoa > Arthropoda > Arachnida > Araneae > Araneidae > Argiope > Argiope trifasciata. Next base: position 1,605,002 of record JAPMOQ010050464.1, read on the forward strand.
GACATGCAGACATACATACAACTAGCATATCCTATAGTAGTTAACCAGTTAACAGAATATGAAGTGGAAGATTCTAAGTCTCCATATTACTGTTTTACAGAGGGGGAAAAGATCTAACTATTCATTACATTTGTACAAATAACAGAGTAACTTACTGGTAACACATATAATACATAATAAAAGAATGGGAATAATTTTTCCTTATTCCATATTAGATTTTGAAGTAAATATAAGCTTATTAATAAAAAAATTAATTTTTAAATCAACAAACCAGTTATCTGTTCATTGGAGCTTTAATATTAGCGTAATTCCCTGAAATAACTAATAAAAATGAAAAACTTGGAGATTAGGCAGAAAAGTTTTTTTTGGCGACGTACATAGCCAAAAAATCTACATTTGGTAAAATATCGATCTCATGTTATCCTACAGATAATTAATATTTCGCAAACATAATTAGTTGACATTAATCTGATTTATAAGTCAGGTAAAATATTTATATAGACAAACAATTAAAATTTACAGATGAATATGATTTATGAAACGAAGTAGTTAGGTTATTTTTTAATGCAATTTATTTTAAATAGTATACATACATGGGAAATAATAAACAATCTCATAACATTTTACATAATAAAATTAGTTCAGAAACTGTAGCAAACGAGCATAGTTTTAACAAGAAAAAAAATCAAGATACAATAAAATTAAGAAAAATATCAAGATTAAATTACTAAATATGCATCAACAAGCTTATGAAATTGACCATCTTTGATAAAAAAAAAATACACATATACATATATCAATTTTTAAAAACTTCACAATTCATTACATAAAATATTCTAGAAAATTCTTATTACTAGTACTGATAATATCAATAAAACAGAAATACTCATTTTACTTACTTCCAGCAACTGATTGAATTGGGCCTTCATTTCAAAGTAAGGCCTAAAAAGTTTTATGCAAGTATTAGAGATACTGACATTAAAATATGGTGTTTAAATACCTACATTCTTATAACTCACAACAAATAAGTAGTAACTGAAGAATAACAAGACTATTATATATATATATATATAGTGTAAAAAAAGAAGAGAAAAGGATGTGTTTTAATCGAATTAAGGTAGTAGAGAGGCATAAGGCGAAATTATCTAGAAAAAGAGAAATATGCCTAATTTATGAAAAACATTACAACTGCATCAAATTACATATGCAACAAACTGTGACCACAAAATAACCTTCTGTGTTAAGAAATATATGCAGTTCAAGTTAATGAACAAAAAAAAATCATGTTATTCAAAATTCAAAAATTCTAATAATGCCAAGGAGAAATGAATTCCCAAAATAACAGTAACCATAATTTAGTACCACCGTTGTTGAACAAAAAACGGATCAATGCTTGCAATGAATAGCAAAATTTCACTTACGCCTGATTAATAAAAAAATGGCACATAAGAAATTCACAGAAAGTCAACTTATTAACCCATTAGTAGATGGAATCCCCATTTGGGGATTCTGAAATTTTCAGCAGAACTACTCAGGGCCAAAAATATATGCTTGGCAGTTTAGTTTCATTCTATATATAACAGTCAAAATTATATGCAGCAGAAAGTGAAAGTTCTGTGTTGTGTTCCTTCTACCAATCACTTTTAAATACAATTTGTCTAGCATTGTGAACAACACCATGCACATTGTTGCAACTGTTATTCAGAGTAAAATCACAAATCCAGGGAAATTATCAACATATTGGTAAATTCCATGATACAATCCAATTTGCACATTTGGGTTTGATGTTAAAATTTAAATTTTATTAGTATTCAGAAGTATTTGGATACCTTTTGACAAACAACACATAATAAATAAGTAAATAAGCAAATTCTCAAAAAAAAAAAAAATTGACTCTATAATACATATTATAAGATATAATTGAACTACTTTTAATTAGTAGCTTCTTAGCACTAAAATTTTGCATATATAAATTATTTCACTTAATTTGGTTCAAAATATGGTGCAGTTCCCGATAGAAACATGAGAAGATAATGGAACAGAAAAATAGCAGAAAATGAGAGCAAAATTTAATATCCACAATTATTGCATATAAAACTGCCATTTCTGAAGTTACTGCATATCAAATGGAAAAAAATATCTTTATTGTAATTAATCTGCTTTTTGTGAAGAAGTTAAATATAACCAAACAACCTAAGAGGACACTTCCTACAGAGACTGATTTTAACCAACAACTGGAGACAGGAGTCAAAATGACTCTGAATGGTGCATTAGCTATGATTATGGGATATTTTGTCCTTGAATTTAATCATCTACTCAGTACTTTCAAGTTGTTCTCTCAGCAATATGTTGGCAAAAATTTAAAGATAAACACATCCGTATAGCTGAGTTATTATTTTTCAGAGTTTCTGTTGTTATTTATGGTGTCATTGACTCCATGTCTCTAAAACTACTTTTAATCTGAATAATGCAAAAAGATTATAGAAATATTCTTAAAAGAATATTTTAAAATATTGTATTCTTCATTTTTTTTAATTCTAAGTTATTAAATATAGGTGTAATTCTGAAATATCTCAACAAAGTAAATACTCATTAAAAGATTATTTAGGTTTTTCTTATAACAACTTTCTAGCATTTTTAATATTAATATTTTTACTATTGTTCGTAACTACATGATTTCCAGAATGTATTGTGTTACCAACAGAAATTTCAAGGCTGTTTATATAAGACAAAAAGAAATAACAATGGTGTCAATTTGACTTCATGTCTTTGGCCTGTGAGGAAATTCATGCCTCCAGTTATGGATTAGCAATTAATATCAAATATCTAAGCAACGCTTCTTTTAAAAACAAATTTTGGTTATAAGATGAATAAGAGATACAGACATGTAAGCGTGATATACACACTGATGCTTCAGAATTATTGATAAGTATTAGCTTTCAATTTAAGGTCAAAGCAGTCAAACTAACTTTTCTTTACATTCTCCTACAAAACAAGTAATTTATTCATCAATTTTTTTTTTAATGTAAAATCGCATTTATACTCAAAAAATTATTCACAATACAAAACTTCGATTATTGCAAAAAGCTCTTGATTTATTTTAAAAGCTCAATATTATAAAATCTGAATTTTAACAAAGACAGGATTATCGTCTGCTGAGAAATATGGTATCAAAACTGTAAAAACCCAATGTTCGAGATTAGCAAAACGGAACTTAAATCATGGATGACACAAGGGTATTTCAAACTTAAGGATTTTTTTTTTTCAATTGTGAACACTACATAAAATAAGTTAGCTCTTATTCTTTAAAAGTTAAGCTCATATATTAAATTAGAAATAAATTTTTGTTGTTTGTTTGACGATCTTTCAAGAATTTAGACCTGAAATTTATCATTAAAACCTGTATGTTGGGTCACATAAAAAATAGTACTTTCTAAACTTAACGATTATTTTGATATATGAAAGAAATTGCTTTAATATACGGTTGCTGCAAGCCAAATTCGGACATCAGAGGGGGAAGAGTTGTTCTACTAAAATATTTTAATTAAAATGAATTAGATAATTAGATACGCGTGAAAATGATTTTTTCACAGTGAATCCATTGTACACCTAAAAACAAACAAAAAAATAGTACCAATTCATAAATTAAAATTGAAAACTTAGACATAAAAGTGAAATAAGTGAAAAAGAATCTGTAAGCGAAACTCGTATATCTCATAATTAAGAAATAATAGCAACTTTGAGCAAAAATTATGCCAATTTTATGGTTAACATTGTAGTTGTTCGAGATAATTTCCCAATAATGTTATTTTTATTTACTGGAACAGTTATTAAATTAAAATGTCAAGGCAAAGGAGTCAAACGAGCCTTGAGTTAAGAAAGTTGGTTATGACAGCAATATTAAATACGAAAAGTAAAAGAAAATCCTTTTCTTAGTACACTAAAATTAGTTATTATTGTTGAAAAGAAACTTGGAAGAAAAAGCCAGCCTATTAAAAAAATGCCATAATGCTTGCAGAAACTTTCTCATGGCAACACCTGACGATCTTATCAGGATAATGACCCAAAACATAACGCTCATCAGGTGCGTTCCTGGCTCTTATATAACTGTTCTCACATCACGGACGTTACACTCCAGAGATCAGGCATAAATCCCACCGAAATTTCATAGAATTACCTTTAGACAAAAATTCCAAGAATGCGCCGTTTCCAGTAAAGATGAATTGAAGAGTATTATTGTAGAAATAGGAAAATATTAAACCTAATTTTAGTGAAAAATTGATGCAATCTATCCCTTCAAAATCTTTTTATCCGTCCGAGTTAGGATCGTGCATTATTTTTGGTTTTTGACATAACTTAAGGCTAAAATGATTAAGACATGATTTTTGCTATTTGTTTTTATAGTTGCAATAAATATACTATTGAAAATGCATTAAAATACAGATCTTATCATTTTTGGTTTAAAAATTTTGATTGATTAGCAGCTTTTATTTAGTGTCCGCATTTGACTTGGATATAATAGTGTCCACATATTATATACTAGCCGCCTTTGGCGACCAGCTGGTTCGCCATGAGTAATGCGTTCGAAAATGTTCAATTAAATCACATATTCATTAGGCATTGATTGGCCTGAAATTAATATTTTCTTTAAGATGATGGACGGAGTTCTAAAAGAACCCGTTTTCCTAATAATATTCTTTAATTTTATAAATCAGTCAGTTTTAATTATCGGTTATGCTTCCAAAATATTAAATATGTTTTTTAAAGAAAGCGAAAAAGGGAAAAAAATTATTGAATTAGAGATGCAGATATTGCAAACGATTATAGAAATATACCATTAAATCGGGATTTTAATGCATATCCTGTCTAAATTCAATCAGGTTTACCGTAAATAAAGAAGATTTGTTGAATTAATTATTTAGATATTGCTAACGATTATAGGAATCTTTGCTCTGCATTTATTTTATCCAGTCACGTGCTAAAAGTGCATTTCTTTAGATTTATTTTGCGATGATAGTTTTTTTTTTTCATTTGAACTTCCGTCATTGTTTTCTTTTATTTTATCCAGTCACGTGCTAAAAAACCATGGTTAAAATATTTCTTTAAAAATTCGTTAAAAATAGAAGCTTAAGTTATACATCAAAACACTGATACCATTAGAAAGCTAATTTTTTAATCTTTAAATTGATGTAAAAATCATGTTTGTGCGATAATACTTTCGGAAGTTACAGCGGAAAAACGTCGAAATTTCACTTAAAATTTCATTAATTCAAATTCTAAATAAAAATCCGAAAAAAGGGCTCCGAAGTGCACATTCTCGATCTCCAAGGTATACATGTACCAAATTTGGTAGCTGTAGTTCCAACGGTCTGGCCTGTGGAGCGCCAAAACACACACATTGAGCTTTAATATAAGTAAAGATATAGATATCATTACTCAAACGACTTCATTTTAGATTGAATTGAAATTGGTTTCTCTTTGGTATTCTGGGACACCAAAAAATAACCAGAATATATTTTAAGATATTTTGAAATAAAAACAAAATGATAGGTAAATTTCTGAAATAATATGTATATGAAGTTGAGTAGAGAATAAATTTTTGTCATGGAATTTCGTAACTCAGACATATATACAGGAACCCTATCGAACATTATACATTAAAAATATCCAACTATCGGATTTTTAGAAATCTTGAATTTTCAATAGTAAATAGCTTTTGTATACCAAATAGCTTCTTTATATAGAATGTAAGATGTTGACATTGAAAATGACATATCAAATTATAGTTGAAAAGTAACAATCTCACTCATGAGAGAAATAGAAATTAAAAGAGAATTTTTTAAAAAAATACTTTCATTCTTTCTGAAGTAGTAATTTTCGAAGACTGGGAGTCATTTACAAAAAGCAAACGATTATCGACGAGCTATATGTCATTTTTCCTTTATGTTCTATGAATCACTTGACATGAAACATAACTTAAATTCAACTTAATTCTAGAATTCTTGCAATGAATATGACTCATTTATATATATCTAAAAGTATGAACAAGAAGTGTAGCTTAATATTTATAAAAATGGAAAGAAAAATAAAGTTATACCAAGAAAAATAATTTTTCTAAAATAGAGTAACAAAAATAACGTAAAGTCATTCTTACATGCAAAGCATTGTCAACAATTTTTTTTATATTTTCGTTTGTTTACTTTAACCCAAAAAAATTAACTATATGCGATAGCTTTTATAAAGAAAATGATAAAAATAATTGCAATAAACATTTTTATACATCACACTGTTTATGAGCAATCTTAAAGGTCGATACTCAATTTCACTGTATTTAGAATCTACAGTTCATGATACATACATATATTCCATTATTCAGGAAATTTTGAACAAACATTATATTACATTCGAAATTCATTCAACACAAGCAAAATTACATTTTCAAGGTCAAACAACTAAATACAATACTGAGACACTGAATAAAAGAATAGCACAAGTACCTAAAAAGAAGCAATAGAATTTGCAACATAAAGTTAATAATGGCGAACCAAAATTCATATTTTTATTTATTCAAAGCTAAAAAAATATCTGAACTATTAAATCATGAAGATGCAATATCCTAATCGTACATAAAGAAATTCCACAATGCTATTAATAACATCAATATTGAAACTTTTTATGTATATTTCATTATGCAGCAATGCTCAAGGGTTTCATACCAAAAATTTGATCAGTGTAATAAATATTTTAATTATTAATATAACTGCACACCAATAACATTCTGATAAATGTATGATGCATATTAACAAAACACAGCTGAAAATGAAATGTAAAAAGCATACAAATAAAATATCAACAAGCTAAAGTATGATCAAAATGTTGATGTAGTGATTTAAAATGTTTCGAGTGATCTGTACATTTTTGGAAAATACTAATTGATCATATACTAACGTGACAGCACGATTTGTTTTGCTAAATTCTGTGGTTATTTAATTAGACTGCTTTGAACATTTAGTGCCTTAAAATGATGAAAGTTTGGTCGAATGTTTAATACAAATGAAAAAGATAAGGGAGAAAACAAATGAAATTTTTGTGGCGCGAAGTCGAGTAATGTTATATACTTACAAAAGTTGTAACTGGTGTTGGTTTGCAAGATTGTTTAGCTGTAGCAAACTTCTGCGAGTTGAAAGACTGTGATTCAGAAAATGAGAATTAGAAAACTGTAATAAATAAAACTAATTATTGAATACTTTTAGCAAATCAGAAGCTGAAAATGAATGGAGGAAAAGATTTATTGAATGCCAAGGCATAAAACTGTGAAAATACTGAACTGTACTTCAACTGTATTTAGAACTACTGAAATAACACTGTATAAGTTGTTCAAATGTATTAACACTATCAATAGATAAAATAAAAATGCCAGATAATTTTATTTTTTATCTGCTGATAACATACACAAAATGTATAAATCCTATTATCTTTTGTTTAAATACATAATTTGTGTTACAAATATACTGAATATTTCAAAAATTTTAATTGTTATTTAAAGCAACTTTTCAGAAAAACCAATACATAATTCTGAAAGTGACATTTAATTTCATGTTATTATAACACCATAAATAAAGCATTAACAATAAGATTAAGCATTTCTTTCCATAAATATTATTCTAGCAAATTAAAAGTACAAATAGCATTTACAGAATTAAAAGTGCCTTGCCAATTTTTTAATGAGCTACATGGCTTTATAACAAATTAATTAATAAATAAACCTATGATAGTAGGTCTTGACATCTTCCATTTTCATGAAGTCTACAATTACTGTAGTTATACATGGTTTATAAACAAATTCGTCTCTTCCTCCAAAGCAAAAGCATAAAATAATCAAAGCATAATCTAAGCAACTAAGAAACGAAAAAATAAATTAACCAATAAAAATGATCCACTAGATGAAAAAACTTCACTACAAAATAAATGATCAAAAATAATGACCTCAGAATTTCTCGGTCTCAATCCCCGCCCTCTCCCCCTCTTCTTCTCAACTACATTACTCAACTCCTTGGTACATTCATAAATTTTAATTAAATTCATATCTTATGAATTTTTTTAGTCACGTAATTTGGGATTTACCATTACACAAATAACATTCTATAATATTTCTTATTAATTACACTCAATTCAGAAAACCAGTGAGATTAGCGAACTTTTTACATCAATATTAAGCATCCAGAAACATGAAATCAAATTAATTTCAATTGATTAAATTTATCTATTTATATAAAAGTTTTATATTTTCAAAATATTTCTCAAGCTAACATATATTTCAATATTTGTTTGAGGGACTGCTCATACTACATTATCTATCTTTGGTTTATTGTTGTAATCACAAGATAGATTATAAAGTATATGGATAACATGTGTATCAGACATTAACAGAGACTACCTAAACATCAATACTTGAAATCAAATGCTACAATGTATTGGTAAAATAAATATTCAGATAAATCCTGCTCTGTAACAATGCATTAATCACATCCTGCATTTTAAATAATTTTTAGTCAAAGAATGTCATGGGCAGCTTAAGACATTTTACCAAAATAACAACCTGTAAAAAATTAACAATAACAAAGGATAAAAAATACCTTGATTTAACTATTGATTTTCTCAATTCTTGATGCAAGTGCTGGACAATTTTTTCAGCTTCATTGTAAGCTAATGAAGTTTTCTGATGCTCATGCTGGCTTAACACTCTTTCACTTTCAGCTTCATTCACCTATTTAGAAATAAAAAATGAGAAATATGAATTGAATCTCAATAAATAAACATGCATTTTTAAATGAAAGAAATTTTTGGATAAACTTAAAATGCAATTGTTTTTTAAGCCAAAAGATAAAATGGATTTCTAAAAATACAGCAGTAAAAAAAAAGTATTTTAATCTGTGCAGTAAAATAAAATTATTCCACAAAAATGTCATATTTTCCAAGGAAATCGCTTTAAAAATCTTATTAGTAACACATTCAATAATAAAATAACAGGTCCCGATATTTTTCTTAAAGAGAATGAGAATAAAATAGCATTAATATATTAGCAACTAAGAATACCATGCAAATTCAACCACAACCCATTATTAGTAATTTTGAATTTATAATGTTAAAACAGGAAAAGGCAAATAATACAAATTGCTTTCAACACATGAACACCTAAGAGAGAATTCAAACTTGCATCATTACAAAATATTCTGGACAAACATACATACATATAAAAAAAACTTTTAACAAATCAATTTCATTGGGTGCCTTTAATTAAAGGATGACACGGCATTATATTTGTATAGCCCATGATTATATTTGTAACTGAATTTTTAAGAATTCATTCCCTACAACAAATATAATCTTTTTTTTTCCTTCCATACAATGGTATATTAATCCTTTCTAATATGTTTTATGGAGGGTTTGAAAGTAGATCTGGGCACATTAATTTTTGTTTCTGAAAATAACAGAAATTCCTAATACCTTTTCATCAAAATAATTTTCAGTCAAATCATTAACAGCAGATTCTTTTATATTGAAAAGAATAAAAGGAAAAGACAATTTTGCTGCGAGATATATGCTTTGCTATTTCATTGCTGAAATATTGTAAATTTTATTGTTAACTACAAGATTCTTATATTTATGTTATCTGTTTATGATCGCTTATTATGAGTTAGCAAGGGAACATAAACAGAGAACAAATAAAATTTATACAAACTAAGTGAAAGAGACTATCTAGTTTTTTTTCATCACATACATTTACACTCGTTCTGATGCACCAAAAAGATAATATTTGCAATTTCATTTCGAACCTTAAAAAGATATTGTCTAAGAAAATTAGAAAGACTTTAATGCAGAAAAATGTGAGCAGGAAGATACAGAACCCATCAAGGAGGAAACGTACGACTTTTTCTGATCAAAATTAATGAGTACCAGCCAATCATGTGATTTGCTTCAGAATAATTATTTTTTAAAATGTTGGTAACAATGATGTACAAGAAAACAAAGTAAGGCAACAAAGAAATTAATCTTTTTAAGGCAAAAAAATTGCCATGTTTAAAGAAACAGAGGCAAGCTGTCAATAGGAGATAATACCAACACTTTTACATTCCATCTAAAAAATTTACAGCATTTGAACATTTAAGTCATTTACTTTAAGCTAAACATTTATATTAATAACTTGAGAATCCACAGTTTTAACGATAGTAAAAAAGAAAAAGATTATAGATAGAAAAGATAGAAAAGATAAAAGATTATCTTAGGTGGGATGAAATAGAGGAGTCTAAGATTTCAAAAAATCAGGATATGTCTTACCATTTTAAGGAACTCGTTTCTTATTACAGTAGGTTCGTTACATATTAAAATTGTTGCAAAGGTCAAAACCAGAACAATTTTATCTTAACAGATATTCATTCAAGAGCAATCCACGACATTCAATGCTCACAAGCCTTTTGGGCCTGAACACAGTAACAGACTTCATTGATATTTAATCAAAGGCAATTTAAAAAAATCTCAAGGTAAAAGAATAAAGATTAGTAAACAGTAAAGAAAAGAAAAGAAAGTAAAGTAAACAAGTAAAATAAAGAAAACAGTCAAGATGATGATCCCTTTTTAACTACAAATGCAAAAAAAAAAGAAAAAAGAAATGGAGTGGGAAGAAATGTAGTTAATTAAAAGTGTTAATTTCACTAGCAATGAAAATAAAAATACTGAAATGGAGTAGGATTAACAATTGAGGATATAATAGCTAAAGTAGGCAAAATTTTACCATCAGAATAAAACTTCCCAAAATGGCAATTATTTTCACAGAAATAAATATTTCAATGTTAGCATCAAAAAGAAAGCCTTATAATTAACTTTAGAACTCATGTTATGTATACTGAAAAAACCACAAAACTTTCATTTGCTATTGTATACATTAAAACATTACCATCCATTTTAAAAGAATTCATCTGTTCTAAGGGAAAGAAATCCAGCCTTAGTTTCAAAGGCAGAGAAAAGCATTAAAAGAATAACATAAAATGAAAGTAATATATCTTGTAATGTTGGATATTGCAAAAAAAAAAAAAAAAAGAAAGAAAAATAATGAACAAAATATTACAAGTCAAAAAATTATTTTTCAGTAGAAACTTTGACTTCCTTATTATATAATACACTCTGCAAAACTCAGAATTCATAAAATAAGATGTGCTAGTATAAAAATTACGATTTGATAAACTTTATTTCCTTTTCATTATAATCATTAATAGAAACTTTGCAACAAGTTATTTAAATATTAACTTTAATGCAAAAGCATACTAAATGTAGTATATCACTGCATTAAATGCCTCTTTATTGCATAATATTTAACAGTTCAAAAAATGTAAATAATTTATCTTAATTAAATATGTCACGTGACTGATATAGAATATTATAATCTTTTCAAAAACAAAAATGCATTTATTACAATTCAAAAATGTTATAACTGAATTATAACAGTTCCAGAAGAGATAAAATGAAATAGCAAAAAAAAAAAAAAATCTTCATTACACAACATAAACTGATACTCAAATTTTTTAATATATTATAATACCAATTATCCTCAGCTTGAAAATATAATTGTATAGTTTTAGTTCTACAGAATATCAAAGTTTTCATTTTAAATAATTTATTTACCAAATATTAGATTTACCAAAGAAAACTTCCAACAATTCATTTTATTGTTTAAAGCAAATCTCATCACAAACTGAAATTTTTATATGCTAATGCATAATTGAATTAAAAATACTTGAAATGACAATATAAATCATTATTCATTGAAATGCAATATAAATATTTCTATAATTTCATTAATTTAATTTAAAATAAAAGACAAGATGTAAGAAATAAAAATTGTCTTACTCTCAAAGTCGCATGGTTTAGCATTTCTTGCCATGCAGGATCAAAACACCTTCCTTCTTTTTTCAAACCCTCTTCTGCCAAATAAACCATTTCCTTTGCAGCTGAATGAGCACTGCTAGCTCTTTCATATCTTAAAGCAGCTTTCTGAGTTTGTGTTTGAAGCTGTAGAGCATTACAACCAATTGTTATTAATTTTTAAGTTATTCTTTTAAACAAAATCAGAATAGCAACAGAAAAATTGTTTTATAAATGAAAAGATAAAACAAAAAGCTTGTCAAGAAAAATAAACTCAAAAAACACTAGTTTTACTTCTATTATAATGAAATTCAAGCAATAATGGATATGCATAACAAATTTATCATTTTAAGAAATGTGGATTTTCATGAAATAAAAATTTAGGTACATATGACATACTGAAATAAATTTCTTCCCAATAGAAATATTCGCAATATAATATGGAATGTCAAAAACTATAAATCAAGAATTTAAACTAGACAGAAAATGAGGCAATTAGTAGAACAATTTGATATAAATCTAAAGTCATAGTAATGTCCTAGTGATAAAGTTTTGGCTTTCGGGGCTAAAGGGTTCCATGTTCAAAACCCGATTCCACTAAAGACTCACTGTATATCCAGCCCTGCTGTGCATTAAATCTTCTGTTGAGGTTACCAGCATGGTGTTATCTTCATCATTTGACTGGGTTATAAAACTGAGGTCTTTTCTAAAGTAGCTCTAGAGTTGCTTCTGAATAGAAAATTAATATAATTAAACTAAAAATATTAAGAAACTCTACTGATTCCTAATGAAATGATTTTGGCTTGTTGAACAAGTGCATCAACTTTATATTCAATCCCAGTTTTTCTATGTCGTTGACAACTACTGAATTCATACATGAACCCCCCTCCCCCCAAAAAATTGGTGATATTTTGAATGAGTTGATGTTGCTAACATTATCTATTCTTTAGCAATGTTAACTACATGAATTCAGCCTGCTGCTTTATGTAGTCATAGATTACCCATCAATAAACATATATTTTTTATTCAAATTTCTCACATCTTTTTTTATTATTATTAATACTGTATCATCTTTCAAGAGATGACTGATCTGAGAGAGATGAAAATAATTTTGAAAACTCTTCATATTTTTTTAATGATCTTTAAATGAATGGATTGAAAAAAAGACTCATCCAATCAAATTTTCCTGATGTTAAACAGAGCACATTATGTTGTAGCAATTGCTGCATAAATTAAATACTTTCAAGCACCTTAGCAGAAAGAAGAAAAATTAAGCATATCTATGCACATTCGCAATCTTGTGTATTTTCTAAGCACAAGATATTATTTTATTTTATTATAATGTACAATTTTTATAGGATTTTTTTTAAAAAAATTATTTTAAATAAATGTGTATTTTTTTAACTTTTAATATTTATTTCTGTATCTGCAGACCATCTTTTATTGCACAACAATTTATGTCTTTTTGGTTTTGACAAAAACAAAAAGGATCATTAAAATGGGGGAAAAGAACTATCAGAACCAAAAAAAATTAAGTCACCTTTTATAAGAATAACAAAAAAGATCTGTAATATTTTTCAATGTTTCTTAAAATAAACTATCAATTTATCTAGATGGAAACTTCTTTTCTGAAAATATCAGCATTTATATAACGGCATAACATGACCACACGGTATTTAATTTTTAGATAAGCTTCAAGAAATAAGATTTTACATCGTTGAGATGGAAAATAAAAATATCTTCCCGCACTAACTTGCTGCATTTGGAAATGTTAGCTGCAATCTTATTACAACAAGAATTAAGCATTCTGAAATGGTTACCATCATATGGCAGCCAAAATTGTCAAGATATGGATGTCAGAATAATGGCCTGTAGCACAATAATTTTTTAAGTAATTTTTTTAATAGAAATGAATTTTGAAATGGTCTAAATATTAAAAAATCGTCTTATTGCTTCTTACTTTTTAAGTTTGGCAAAGGTCCTTAAAAAAAACACGTTTAGCATTTGTGTGTGTATATATATATATACACTGACTACCAATAAGTATTTGGAAACCTGTGATAGAAAAGAAAAACTAACTTTATTCAAAATCAATAGTTGGTAAAGCTTCCACGAGAGGTAATTATACAGCGTGGACCCTCCAGGGTATACTTTTCTCAAGTTTTTGTATGACAGCTAGAGATATTTTCTTCCACTCGACTAGGAGAAGACATAGAAGTTCCTTCAACGATTTTACACGGTTAGTGCACCCCTGAATTCGGCGATGCAATTCGTCCCAGAGGTTCTCGATAGGTTTCAGGTCTGGATTCTGGACAAGCCAGTCCATTCGATGAACTCCATTGGCACCATAACAAGCCTTGGTTAAAGTCGAAACATGACAACTAGCATTGCCGTCCTGAAAGTAACAGGGGTCCAACCCGTAAAACTGCCACAACGTAAGAAGCCCATTGTCATCCAAAACAGTGCAGTAGGCATTGGAGTTAAGTTTACTATGAATGGGGACCAAGGGTCCCAGCCCATACCAGGAGAAACAGCCCAACATCATAATTCCACCTCCGCCGAACTTGACTATTGGCACAATACATTCTGGCAGAAGACGTTCTACAGCTAGACGCCAGACCCAGACCCTGCCATCCGAACGGTAAAGAGAGCAGCTTGATTCGTCACTCCAAAGAACCCGTTTCTACTGATCTATGGTCCAATTTCGATGTGCTTTACACCACATTAACCGAGCAGCGCGGTTGAACTTTGTGATCAAAGGCTTATGGGCAGCAGCAAGACCTCGAAAACCAAGCAGATGTGCTTCCTTATGGATGGTATTCATTAAAACAATACTCGCGGATGAGGGCTATCGGTTGGGTGCGGTTCTACCGAATTTCTCTAGACAGCACTCGTCGGTCTCTCTTTCCCAGTGTCGTTGGTCTGCCGACTTGGGGCACATTCCGACAATCACCGCTCACTTTCGACTTCTTAGTCATACAGGCCACTGTCGATTTTGGGTACTTCAGATCGCATGATATGTCCATTAAAAATCGGCCACATTTGTGATACCCGATAATTATACCTTTCTCGAAACCAGAGAGCTCCGAACTGCGAGGTATCTTGCATGCGACTAAAGCAGATGCTGTTTCCTACACGATACACACAGGCGGAGGCCATGACGTACCTTAGGACCGCAGATATCGTTATTTGCTTAGATGTCCAAATACTTATTGGTTACATATACACACACATATATATACACACACATACACACTCACATACATATATATACATATATACACACACATACATATATAGGTACATATACATAAAAACACATACATATACACTGAAGTGACAAAAGTCATGGGATGACTGTTAATATCGTGTCGGTCCTCCTTTTGCCCGGCGAAGTGCAACAACTCGACGTGTCATGGAGTCCACAAGTCGTTAAAAGTCCTCTACAGGATTATTGAGCCATGCTGTCTGTATAGACGTCCATAATTGTAAAAGTGTGGATGGTGCAGGAGTTTGGGTACGAACGGACCTTTCGATGATGTCCCATAAATGCTCGATGGGATTCATATCGGGCGATCCAGGTGGCCAGATCATGCGCGGAATTGTCCGGAATGTTCTTCAAACCAATCGCGAACAGTTATGGCCCGGTGACATGGCGCATTGTCATCCATAAAAATCCCATCGTTGTGTGGGTACGTGAAGTCCATGAATGGCTGCAAGTGATCTGCAAGCAGCTAAACATAACCATTTCCAGTCAATAATTGGTTCAGTTGCACCAGAGGACCGAGTCCATGCCATGTAAAAACAGCCCACACCATTATGCAGCCACCACCAGCTTGAACAGTGCCTTGCTGACAGTTTGGGTCCATGGCTTCGTGGGGTCTGCGCCACACTCGAACTCTACCATCAGCTCGTAACAACTGAAATCGTGACTCATCTGACCACGCCACGGATTTCCACTGGTCTAGGGACCAGTCGATACGCTCACGAGCCCAGGAGAGTCGCTGCAGGCGATGTCGTGCTGTCAGTAATGACACTCGAGTCGGTCTTCTGCTGTCATAGCCCAAGGAAGACAAATTTCGCCGCACAGTCCTATCGGACACGTCCCTCGTACGTCCCACATTGATTCCTGCAGAAGTGTTGCGTGTCGTGTCTAAGCCAAATTTCCTTTATTTAAGTTCTTGCACTTCTTTTTTGTTATATTGTTTACATTCATAGAAATATACAGATGAACAGTTTCTCAAGTTATGGATGAGCCTGGATCAAGATCTGATACAGATATATACTTTAGATGCTAAAACTAAATGTCACATTTCACTGATGCAGCTCTTTGACTTTTGAAGTGTTGTGTGCACTAATATTTGGGTAAACAGACAAAAAAAATCTTTGAAATGGATTTTATCGAAAATTTGATAGAAATCTGCCAATTTGTGGCCAAGAAATTCTAGTTTAAAGTATTTTTCAGTTATCATATTCATATACAGGCAAACACAATTCCAAAAATAAGTTTTTCTGATGTTCAACACATTGACTGCCAACTACGAGATAACTCGTAGATTGCTTTCTTTTTTAAGACCAAACCATCTATGTTATTACATGACACCTTCTCTACTACAGTTAAAAGATAGCAAAGAAGGGATCATTTAATTAGATAGATGGTACTGATATCAGGTGAGGGTAGTGGCAGTGAACATGTTAAGTCATGAAGATTAGTCAAAAACTTAAAACTCGAAATTTTGATCATTGCAATTCATTCTCTTCAACAACTTTGTTGCTAGAAAGTAGAAAATTAATTTTATTCACATTGATTTAACTCTACTGTGTTTTGGCAAAAGTAACATAAAGCATTCACTTTTGGAAGTCCACATTGAAATGCCCATTTTCCAGTACATTATTAAAAAAATTCTAAATTTTTGCACAAAAATTACCTGAACTGAAAAAATAATTCACTAAATACTAAAACATAATTATAAAATGCTCAACAAACAAGTTATTATGTGGAAATGTAACAATGAGTTGAAGTTACCTGTAAATAAAACAGTTTTATATTAATACATAAAATTATCAGTAAAAAAAGTGTTTTCTCCCATCTAAATAAGCAAATGGAGATGAAAGAAGACTCAAATAAATGAAAATGATATATTTTCCCCATACTATCACTATTTTCCTAAATCAAGATAAAAACCTTTTCGACTGATCCTCTTTTACTGAGATCTAATAAGTACCAGATCAGATAATGATCAGATAATACAAAGAAAATGATCATATAATTGGATAGATCTAGAATAGTTTTATAATCTGGTGAATTGTTTTCCCCATCAGTAATTAAAAATAAGCTCTTTTAAGGCCCTAATATAAAGAAAGCAAAAATAAGAAATGTTTATAGACTTTTAATGATGCTATGCACCCTGAAAAAAATAAAGGCATTTTTGTGTTTAATTTGGTATTAACAACTGCATGTAATCAAGAGTTCACAATAATACTAATACTCCTAAAATCTAATAAGGAAAAAGAACATTTATTCAACTCCTTGTTATGTTACTCGTTGATTTCATGCTAAACAATTATACAAAAATCCTCCATTACTTAAAAAAATTATTTTCAAAAATTATAAAACAGAGAAACTTATTTAAAACTGGATATTCTTCTT